>OY986974.1:5910405-5973587 GCA_963920575.1 Narthecium ossifragum | reverse complement strand
GGGTTGAATGAATATTTTGTATCTTTTTTGGATATTTGATATATGGAAAATCGTACAATTGTATCCAAGTTGTTGATATGGTAACTTTCCATGTATATATGGTATTTGTTCTACAGGTTTTTATATAATATTTGATCTAGAAAATAAATACAAAACTATTATTATTATTATATTCCAGCATTTTCGCTCATATTATAGCAACAATAATAAAAACACAGGAATAGAAGGGCAAAACCAGCATTATTTTATTGCTTTACCAGCATTTTTCCCTAATTATAATCAACGTTTTCAACCATTGTATACCCACGTTTTTCAATATAGCTGGAATAGAGGGGGCAATGCCAGCAATTGTTTATTGCTATACCATCGGTTTTGGCCAATCAAAACCTACGATTTCCTGTCATCATATACCAACGTTTTCTACGGCCGCTGGAATAGGTTCCCTACACCAACGTTTATTATTATGTTTTACCATCGGTTATGCCCATACACAAGCCACACTTTCTTGGAAACATATACCCACGTTTTCAATAAACGCGGGCATATGATGGCTCTATACCAGCGTTTACGTAATTCAATACCAGCACTTTTCACCTTACAATTTGTCATTTATGATGGCTCTATACCAGCACTTGTTGGCACTCAATGGTAGCATTTATCGTGGCCGCTGGTGTAGAAGGATCTATACCGGCGGTCGGGTTTATGGTACCTGCGGCCGAGATAACCGCTGGCATAGCCTATACCGACGCCGTTACCAGCAACGCGTGCTGACCGTTGGTATAGGCTATACCAGCGGTCAGTTTAGGTCTATACCAGCGTTTCCGGCCGCTGGTATAGGGCATTTCTATTGTAGTGGTATCTTCCTGACGTCGATGTTAGAAGCAGACCGGGTTAGGTGAATCAATGCTATAATTGGCTTTTAATTCGGATTAAGTCCTTAACCAGACCAAGTTGGATGGCAGAACACTTTTCACTTTGTGAATCCTTTACATGATTTGAGGATTTGAGGGATAAATTGATATTATTAGAATTATAGGGACTTATATATAATTAAATAAAATTTGAGGAACTCGTATACTAAAAGAGCACTGATTTGTGCACATGGACATGCGGCATGTGTAATGCACATGCCACCTACCGGTAGTCTATTACTGATTATTGTTTTAGTCCATCGGTATCAATCAACCGATAATGAGCTACCGATATGTGTCAAGCTACCGATAAACACCCACCGGTAGGCCACTAAGGTGTCAATCAATTGGTGGCCCGCTACCGATAAACACCCATCGGTAGCCCACTACTGATTAATTGATCTAGTCCATCGGTAGTGGGCTACCGATAGGTGGCATGTGCATTTAGGGGTGACAATCCGGGTCATGACCCGTGAACCCGACCCGACCCGAAATAAATGAGTTTGGGTTTGGTGCTATCGAGTTCGGTTGACCCGTTTATGACTCACGAATAAATGGGTCAGGTCGGGTTGACCCATGAGTTATGCGGGTCAACCCATTTACCCGTTTAATGGCCATCAATCTCAACCATCCACCAAACCCTTCTCTTCAATCCCAACCAGATTCGGGGGGCGTGCAATAGCCTTAGCTATTGCACCCTCTGCAATAGGAAGTCGTGGCCCTAGATTGTTATCAACTCAACAACAATGGCTAGGATTCCGTCGTGGTAAAAAGGGTGAGCGACTGGAGGGTCCCACCACGTTGAATCGCGAGATAAACATTATCTCTTCTCTCGCTGCCTTCTTTCCCCACTCACTGGCGTCGAGAGAAATCCGCCAAAGGGTTCCACCACCACCTCTGCTTCCCCCTGCAACCATAGGTGTCCACTTCCTGTGGTGTTCCGGTGGCGGTTGTGGCTCCGGCACCCAACCGAGCCTCGGGTGTCGGACTTCGAGCACCTCCATGTCCTTGGTACGGCAAAGGCAGCACGGTTTACCAAGTCCGCCACCGCCGCAATGACGCCATTTTCGCTGTCACACCCCGACCCAGAAAACTCATCCAGGGCGAGGCGTGAGGGTTCCTACTCTACTCAATCATCACTGGCGCATTTATAATAAAATAAAAACAACTAATCTAACAATTGATCTGGGGTCAATATAAAATTCAAATATAATTCAAGATTCTAATACAATATTTAATCCTCAAAAATCCTTACAAAAGGAATATACATTTAAATAATTCGTCAAGATTGAATGAACCCCAAGTCCTCGAACACCTCCAAAGACGACGCGCCACCATGTGCCTGTCCAGTTGGGATCTACAGAAGAAGAGCTGACGTCTGCACCTGCAAAACGCAGCCCGGGTAGGAGTGAGCAATAAGCTCAGCAGGTTTCTATGCTACGACACTCACAAGGAAGGTAACACAACAGTGTCACCCTCAAGCAAGACTAAGGTGTGCAGCAAGGGTCCCATAACCCTGCGCCGGTGCCCCTGAAGGGAGGCCTCAGTCATGGTCTTTCAGCTGCGCTGGTCACATGCTGAGGTTGCCCTCAGCGGGACAGGAAACCACACTGCCGTCTCACTAGCAGGCACCAAACACTGCTAGGCGGGCAACCACACCGCTGGGTAGGCACCTCTTCCCCCCAAGAGACAATGATCCGGACACCGGTTTGCACCCACAACGTCTGGCTCGAGGCCGACACAACCTCTAAACCTCGATCAAGCATAAATTGCAGCCGACTAGACAGTCACCTCAAATCATCAGATTATTATAATAGATTAAGTCCTAGACCTGACTACCCAACCTCGGTCCTAAGGCTAGATCCGAGCTACTCGAGAGCCACGGATCGGATATCAACCCATCGCCCACGCCTAGCCTAGGAATGCATCTAGTGCAAACAAAAGATGTATGATCATACACATAACAGCAGTTCAGGCATGCACCAATATGCCAAGCATTACACAGGACCTGGTGTAGCACACAGCCCGCCTAAGGGTATGCATAGCATCAGTCTAGAATAAAGCAGATAAAAGGGCACTCCGGCCTACAACGGGAAGCAACCCCAGCTAAACTGTCAAACAACCATGATATCAATATAATAATATTATATTGAAAGCTTAGGGCGAATATAAGGACCATTTATTCTACACATCCCAAGGGAGGCGCGGCTCCCCTGGTTCAACCACAAGCCACGCACAGGCTTAAACAGATATAATAATAATATATCTAAGATAGTATCGAAAAACTAGATTTATCAATATTAAAGCAAATGATCTTGATAACTTCAGAAAATCATATCTTTCAATCCGACCGTCCGATTGATGTGAAACTTGAGATGCCTACTCAAAGACATACCCCGAATCACATATCCGAAAACTGGATCGATCGGATAAACAAAAATAGATCAAAACATATAATTTCGGTTAAATCTCAGATTAGATAAACCCAATTAAAATCCCTTCAAAAATAAATTGGATTTAAACAAAACTTCCGCGATCACGCCTAAATATCACTAAGATCATCCCCTCCAAAAATCAGCTCAATTAAATGTATAAAAACCACTTAAATCCTCACTTTAAACCAGCTGCCCTGTTTCAGCACAGTCAGCTTACTTAATTCACCAAATATTATACGTTGCTCCAAAAATCATGAAACCAGTTGGCACTGAAAGCTAACGCATAGATCTACAACTTGCATTTAGAAATCTAACTCAGATCATGCACTTAGAAGCCGGAAAACAAGCTAGAACACCACTGTTCTGCTAGAACAGAAAATCCGGAAATGAAGTGATGAAAAACATGCTCAAATCCATATCAAATCAAATCCAATTCCTACCAAACTTCAATCAGGTGTCAAGCAAGCCATAACACACCATCTAGCATATTTTAACTCAAGAACAATCAAACACAAAGACTAACAACTCCTAATCAAACCTTAAATAAGAAACCTACCTTAATACGCTTTTCCTCAGCTGAATCCACGCTAATCAGCCACTAATCCAGCTCCAAACCAGTCCACAGGTCTTCCTCAAGCTTCCACGAATCCAACAAGCCTTCAAGCACTTGATTTGGTGGCCGGAGGAGAGAGAACGGAAGTGAAGAAGGGAAGAGGAAGGTCACGGCAGCCGGGGAAGAGAAGAAAACCCAGCAGAGAAGAAGAGGAGAAGGGGCTCTTAAAGGTGTTACTGTAGCTACAGTACCGCCTTGCTACAGTAGCCTGGATGCTACAGTGGTCGCGATCCAACCGCCCGTCTCGATCCTCTCCGATCGAGCTCCGATCTTCCGATCGAGAACGCCTATGAGAATCTAATCAAACACAAATTACAATCAGAGGCCGTGTGTGTACATCGCGGGTGTGGAACTAACCGTCAAGGCGCAATTTATCAAATTGCCCTTGGGGTCTTCGCGATCAACCCGATCGCGGAACAAGGCCAAACGGGCCAGACCCTCGACCTAACGCGGTTGGACCGGGTTGGAGGAGCGGGTCCTCACATTCGCTGTCAAACTCCCCCACCCCGCTGGCACAGTAGCTTCTGCCCACAGCCACCGGGAAGAAATCGAGATCCTCCGCCGCACCGATCACCCCGCAATCCTCCGACTCCACAACACCATCCCCTCCACCTTCGGCAACGCCCAGGCCCTCCTCCTCAAGTGCATTGATGTTGGATCCCTCAACGTAGTCCTCCTACGCTGGAAGCTCCGCCCGAGCTCCTCAACCCTCTCGAATCCGACGCCACCACCGCTCTACACCGCCACCCCACGCCCTCCTCGACCCCTTCTGGTCCCAAATCCGGATGCCCGAGGCTTCCCCGACTCCTCTCCGGGCATCCTCCATTAAGGTCATCCGTGGCCCCTCTTCCCACTCCGACACCGCTCCGACCTCCATTGAGGTCCCATGCCTTTGAGATCCTCCGCTCGTCCATCAGATCCAGCACCCGACGCCTCCCAGCGCTGTCCGCACACCGGATCCGCCCATCGGGCGACCTCAACTCCTCCCGGCCACCCCCCAAGCGCGATCCACCTTCCAGCCGCCCGCTAGCCGCTCGCGGTCACCATCACCGACGAGCTTCCCTATTTTGTACTTCTCTTTTGTTTACACATAAACGGGTGAGACGGGTCGGGTCGGGTTGACCCGTTTATAAATGGATGGGGTTTGAGTTTATAAATTGGACCCATTTATTAAACGGATCAGGTTTGAATTTGGCTTTTGGGTTGAGATATTGGTGCTCGACCCCCGACCCGAATTCGACCGGTGAACCCGAACTACCACCCCTGCGTGCATTACATATGTCACATTTCCATATACATAATTTTTTTTCGTACTAATTTTTTTTTTAAGTCCCAATAAAACTGAAGCGATCTATATTTTGCAGCTTAAAATAATGCCAAAAAATAGCGATGCTAGCGGAGCTTCCCGCTTCACCTTCAGCTCCCCGATGCTCCTCCTCTTCCCACCGCCACCACCTCTCTCTCCTCCGCCAGTACCACGCCGCCGTCATCAAGTCCGGCCTCTCCTTCAACCCTCTTATCAAACACCTCGCTGATTCACGCTTCTCGCAGGCCGCCCTCTCCCTCTTCTCCACCGCCCCTCAGACCACCCCCGTCCCCGACCCCTCCGCTATCCTCGCCGCCGTCAAAGCCTCTGCCCATCTCGAGGCCGCCTACGAAGGGAAACAGGTCCATTCCCTCGTTCTAAAACATGGGCTCTTCTCGGATGTCTTTATCCAAGCCAGCCTGATAAGTTTCTATTCCAAAGTTGGCGACTTGGGCTCTGCTCAGAAAGTGTTTGATAGAGTGCCTGTTAGGGATTTGGTCGCTTGGAATGCTTTGATCGATGGGTACGTGCGAAATGGGCAGGTGGAGTTGGCCAACGGCTTGTTCGATCGGATGCCTAAAAGGGATGCCTTCTCGTGGGCTTCATTGATGAATGGATATGCTAAACGTGGGGACATGGTTAAGGCACGGGAGCTGTTTGATCGGATGCCGGATAAGAACATTGTGTCTTGGAACGTGATGATCGATGGGTATATGAAGAACGGGCAGTTTGGGCTGGCAGGTGAGTTGTTCCACCGAATGCCCCACAGGAATGTGATCAGTTGGAATTCGATGATTTCTGGGTTCGCCAAGAATGGACTCCTCAAGGAGGCAATCAATGTTTATGATGCAATGGTTGAGGAGGGTGTGGAGCGGAACATTGTTACGATGGTCGGTGTCCTCTTTGCTGTCTCTGGTTTGGCATTGCTCGAAAGGGGGAAATTGATTCATGAGTACATCCGGAATCATGAGTTTTCATTGGATGGTGTACTTGGAACTTGCCTCATTGATATGTACTCAAAGTGTGGGAGCATCGAGAATGCACTTGATGTTTTTCACGGCATTAGTAGAAAGAAGTTGGGGCATTGGACTGCAATCATCGTGGGGTTAGGGGTTCATGGCAAGGCTGCCCAAGTGTTTGAATTGTTCCAAGAAATGCAGAGGCTTGGAATGAGACCCAGTGCTATAACTTTCGTTGGAGTGTTGAATGCATGTAGTCATGCAGGTTTAGTGGATGAGGGCCGTCAGTACTTTGAACTCATGAGCAAGGAGTATAGCATCAATCCAACAGTAGAACACTATGGGTGTTTAGTGGACATGCTTTGTCGAGTCGGGCAACTAGAAGGTGCAAGAAATACAATAGATAAGATGCCAATGAAGCCTAACAAAGTGATTTGGATGAGTCTGCTTAGTGGATGCAGAAAATTTGCGAACATCGAGATTGGGGAATTTGCAGCTAAGTGTGTGATCGAATTGGACCCTTTGGCAACTGGTTGTTACGTCCTCCTCTCCAACATGTATGCCGCTGCTGGCCTCTGGGATAAAGTATCAAAGTTGAGAGGAATCATGAAGGAGCGAGGAGTTAGAAAGGACCCTGGTTGTAGTTATGTAGAATACGATGGCAAAGTTCATGAGTTTGTGGTAGCGGATAGATCTCATCCACAAGCCGAGGTGATATACTCCAAGCTAAGTGAGATGAGGGAAAGACTGAAACTAGCAGGTTACATCCCTGACATGACTCAAGTATTGTTGTATGTAGAAGAGAAAGAGAAAGAAGCAGAGTTAGCACGGCACAGTGAGAGGTTGGCTATTGCTTTTGGTCTTATTAATCTTGAACCAGGAAGACCGATTAGAATTGTCAAAAACCTACGTGTTTGCAATGACTGTCACAATGTAACCAAGCTTCTTTCAGGCATTTATGGGCGTGAAATTATTGTCAGAGACAACAGCCGTTTCCACCATTTTAGAGGCGGGTCATGCTCTTGTATGGATTACTGGTGATTGTTACCTCCATGGACACACTTCATCTTGAGGTTGCCTTTTTCGGGCGGCTGAGTAGAGGTAGTGGTGAAGAGTGAACAGGTTCAAGGATGGCAAGATATGCTTATTATTCATTATTGTAGACTATGAATCAGATGGTTTTTTTGTTTTGGATACAGAAAAGAAGCAAATTGTTGATTGTTTAAATTTTACCGTATCCAATTAGTCACAGAAGGTAGAAGATTGGATGCTATGATGGACTTGGAAATATAGTTGATGTCCAATGATGACAATCATAATCACTAAATTTTGAGATGAATGCAACTGAAGCAGATGCGACAGAGTAAAGCTTCAGCTGGTAGTAATCTCATTATAGATATTGACCCCAGAGGATTCAGAAGAAAGGCAATAGAAAGACACAATAACTTCCTCGGCAACAACTACTATTGGTGGGAGGTTCTTCTGAAGCCATGCTTCTTTGGCTGGGAGTTTTCTCATTCCATTGTATAAAGCCAGTGTAACATTCTCTTTTGCAAGACAGTGAGATCTTGTATTGCAGGTTTAACGAAATAAAGGACAATGTGAATTCTTTGGTTGGGCAGAATTAGGATCTTGTTCATGTTCTTTGTTTTGAATTGATTGCTTCACACAGTTGGCATGCAACATCGAACGTTTGATGCAGCTGTATTAATTGCCAACATAACTTCTAATGTAGTTTAGCAACATAAAGTGATGCCATCGATTTAGTTTTTTTTTCATACGATGCAGCATCAGATGGTACAATGCATGATTTTAATGCAATAATCCATCATGTATCACTTGATATAGCTTGTTGATATACATTGTATTTTCACAGCAAGCGGATCATCTGATGTTGGACTGCATGATACGGTCAAAATTTGGTACCGCATGAGTGCTTGAAGTTGCGACGGATGATCTGATGCGGTGGTTCCATGTAGGCAACTGTCTAAAGTCTAAACTTGTAACATGTCTATACCAAATCTTTTAATACACGATCTCAATCGCCAGATTCTGAATCGACGGTTAAGATCAACTTGATATCCTGATAATTTTCTGCTAATTAGTTGTCACAAAATCTATTATATAAGATCTAGTGCATCAAAATCTATTATATAAGATCTAGCGTATCCTATCAGACGGATAGAGATGTCCGATCCAAGTTAAGTTTGGATATATCATGCGATCATGATGAAGTCACTTGAAATGTGATGGTTACTAGATGATTAGGAAAGAAATGATGATTAGTAGGGGTGGTGTTGACACGGATGCCCCCAGCCCCACTAGTGAATATATAAAAGCCATCATCTTGCCCTCAGTTTCAGGGACATTATTTTAAAAATTAGACTGCTTGCACTAAATGGACTAAACATATAGCTTCATTTGCTATGCTGACAAAATGTTCCTCGTGCAAGTAAACAACCAACTGTACCAAATGAAGTATTTCAAAAGCCATTGTCTCCCTGCCATCTTAGAATTAAATTTATTTGAATAATGGACTACTTGTCACCAGTGGACTGGAATGATTTGTGCACATGGACAGGTGACACACATGTCACCGATTCATCCATGTAGTTCATCGATGGATTACATAAAAGAATCGGTAGTCCACTACCGATTCGAATATGTATAATACACATATGATATCAGCATGTAAATCAATCAGCATCCTAATTAAATATGTGGTTCTTTTTATTACACTGACAATTTTCCACAATAAAATCAAGTACTCGTCGCAAGCGGATTATTTTCGAAAAGCTATCGTGCCGCTGTCAGCTTAGATTAAAAATGTTTTATATAGAAATAGATGAATTTACTTCAATTACTTGGACATGGTTAATTAATGTTCCAAACTTCTATAAACATAAAAGAAGATATTAGTCTTAAAAAAGAACAACCAGTAAGGTTCCTCTGGGCAGTGGGGAATATGGATCTCCAAGATCCGATATACCAACTAGAAACCCGACCCATTATTGGGGACGGATCTAGTTCTATGGGAAAGACAAACTATCTCATCAAATTCTGCCGCGGAACACAAATTTGGCATCAATGCTACTTTGCACAATGATCAGTTAGTATGGATTAGGGCTGCACCGGAGCCGAGCTCGCACTACAAATAAGGCTCGATTTTTTATCGAGCTCGCGCTCGACTATCCTTGGGCTCGACTTTAAAAGCTCACAAGTTGAGCTCAATTAAATTTTTTATTATATAATTTATTGATTGTATGTATATACTACATAGTCTCGAAAGCTCGGCTTGAGACTAGTCGTCTTGCTTAAGCTCAACAGCAAAGGCTCGAGCTTGAGCAAGACAAAGCTTGACTCAGCTATAAGGTCATCACGACGATCCTAGCTAGGAGAATGAAGTTGGTTTTGGGTGGGCTCATCGGCATTGAGCAATCTGCTTTCTTAGCTGGTCGGTGCATTCACGACAATATAGACGCTGTCAAGAAAGTTCTCCATTCGATGCAGGTGGCTTCAAGAACTAAGTGCTTGATGGTTCTTAAGGTCGACCTCCGTGCGGCCTATGACCGAGTGCAATTGGGGTTTCTTCGTAGGGTTTTGGTGGCCATGGGTTTCTCTATCAGATGGATTTCTTAGGTGATGGCGTGTGTGCAAGGCGCACGGTTTTCTTTCATTCTGAATGGTCGTCTCCATGGTCGCTTGGACTCTAGGTGTGGGCTTCGACAGGGGGACCCTCTCTCCCCTTATCTTTTCTTGCTGGTACAGGAGGCTTTCTCTAGACTCCTCAAGGATCCGGGTATGGGCATTGTCGGTTTGAAGTTTAGGGGTTCGAACTTCTCTCTTTCTCACCTCTTGTATGCAGACGACTGCTTGGTGTTTTCGAAGGCCGAGTGCGTGGAGGCTCGGAGGCTCAAGCAACTGCTCATCTTGTACAAGTCTCTTGCTGGCTTGGAGATGAATACTGCCAAGTCTAGTATCCGGTTCTCCCCTTCCACAGATATGGAGCGCAGGATGACGATCTGCCATATTCTTGGTCTTGCTGAGGCTACTAAGCGTTGGACCTATTTAGGGACTCCCATCGGGGTTGGGAGGGCAAGGAAGGAGGACTTCTCCGAGATCCTCGATAAGATGATCGCGCGCATCCTCTCTTGGCAGGGTCGTTTGGTCCTTCTCAAATCTGTCTTGCAGGCAATCCCAGCTTATGTCTTGGGCACGATGCATGTTCCTTTGGCGATTATTGGGAGGTTCGAACGAATTTGCAGGGAGTTCCTGTGGAAGGGGAAGCGACCAGGGCTTGGTGTGGTGGCATGGAGAGACGTCTGCCTTCCTATGGAGTGTGGTGGGTTAGGGGTTAGGGACTTTGCGGTGTGGCAAAGAGCTCTAAAGATGAAGCGTGTAGCGGGTTTCCTGGAGAAGGACCCTAATGTTTGGAAGGAGCTGGCCAGAGCTAAATACCGGTGGAAGGGCTCTCTTCCTTCACTTGCGGACTCGGTTGCACCCTCGTCTCATTGTGCGTTACATCTGCGCGGCCGCCGACGACGTGAGGAAGGGCCTTACTTGGAAGATTGGTGTTGATAGCCGTGTCTCTTTCCTCAAAGATGCTTGGGCCTGTGACTTTCCTATCTCCCGGTGGCCTACCTTTGTTAATGTTAATGTCAATGAGGTTGGTAATGATCTGCTTGTTGGAGACTTACTGGAGGGGAGGGTGGAAGCAGGAGAGGTTCCGGGAGCTCGGCCACCCACTCCTGGCCACGTTCCTCACAACAGTCGAGGTGGGCTACAGGGAAGATACGTCATGTTGGGCTTACAACGGCGACGGGAGGGTGGCAACGTCTTCGGCATACTTATTGCTGGCCAGATCGATGCGTGTTCTTGTTCCCGATGATTCTTGGGCTAATGTTTGGAGGCTCAACGTTGGGCCTAGAGTGAAGCATTTCATTTGACGCGTGCTTAGGGGCAAACTTGCTGTCAGAGACTCCCTCTGGCGACTGCACTTATCCTCAGAGCGGGATTGTCCCAGGTGTGGTTTGGAGCATGAAACTGTTGGTCATGCTGTCTTTGGATGTAGGTTCTTCCATCATACTTTTGAGCTTATTGCGGAGAAGGAGGGCTTGTTTTTTCCGACTTGGGACCCCGATGAGCTCCTGGACTTTCTAGTTAGCTCCTCAGGGCGTGAACAGGTGAGGCTCAAGAGAACTTATCTGGCGGTTGGTGCTTGGCTAGTGTAGAAAGACCGGAATGATATTGTATTTGCTGGTGGAGGTGCGTCAACTACGGCGGTGGCTTGCAGGATTCACAGAGCTGTGAAGGAGGTCATTCGTGGCAACGTTAGGGGTAAGCAACATGGTGATACCCTTGCTGGACTGGGTAGGGGGCTCTACATCATCAAGACGGATGCCTCCGTTGAGCTTGGGTCTGGCTTGGCGGCGGTCGGCGTGGTGGGGCTTGATTTCGACCAGCTTCCGATCTGGGCGGTGAGCTCCCCTATTCTCGCTCTCTCGGTTCTTCATATAGAGGTGTTGGCTATTGCACTTGGGCTTAGAGAAGCTCATTCCCATGGTCTTAGTCGCATTTTGGTTCAGTCAGACTCCCTTGAGGCGATCCAGATCTTGAATGGCTTCCGGCTTTGGCCTTCAGAGCTCGAGGGTGTGGCTAAGGAGGTATGGTTAGAGGCTTTGGCCTTTGACTCGGTTTTGTTTGTTCGCATCTTTAGGGAATGTAATGTGTTAGCTGATGGTGTTGCCCGACTTTGTCGTCGTGCTGGGTCGTCCTTTGTTTGGTCCCCTGATGTGGGGATGGACCTTGGGTCTCTCTTGTTGTAAGTTACTCTTTTAACCTTCGGGCTCATCTATTCAAAAAAAAAAAAAGCTTGACTCAGCTCGAAATGCAACCCTGATCCTGTATGGAGCTTGATCAGTTCAGCCCAAAATGGATCTTTTTAGTGTTGGTATGATCCAGTTGTGGCTTTATAGTGTCCAGTGATTGTTGGATTTCGGGTTTCGGCAATGAAGTTGAAGATCCAATAGGTTTTTTATTTCTGGCCAAAATAGGTTAAATCCAATTCCCGTTATACCACCGTCTGTATTAGCTGTTTTAGATGACCGTTGGCATTAATAGGGACCAATGACCACTACCTTATTGGATCGGTTTTAGACCCATTTAGGATCCGACACTGATTGACTGGGGCCACTGGGCAGTGGCCAACGTGAACGGATCCAGATCCAGATCCGTATTTTGATCTACACATCATCTATCTGGAATCCGACCCGTCATACACCTCTCCCCAGTACGAAAGAGCATGGAACTCTTTTTAGTGGTTTTTAAAACCGCCAAGCCAACCCATTTCTCCAGCCGTGGCCCTCTCCCGGCCACGTCGCCCCGCCGCCACCGTCGCCGGCCATCTCCACCGCCACATGACCCGCATCGCCACCTCCAATGGTACTACGTCCCTCCTCTATCTCCTCCTATCTAAAGTTCCATCTCCTCTCGTTTCGCCACGTCTCCTCTCTCCCTTCTCCTCTCATCCCGACCATCCACCGCCTCCTTTCCCAGCCCAACTGGACCTCCAGCGCCGAACTCTCCGCCCTTGTTCCATCTCTCCAACACGACCACATCACGCATCTCCTCCTCTCCCTCCCCGACCCCCTCATTTCGCTCCATTTCTTCAACTATCTCTCTTCGAGGCATTCCATCAAACACCCTATTGACACCGTATTTGCCCTCCTCCGCCGCCTCCTCGCCGTCCCCATGTTCTCCCTCGCCGACCGAGTACGCATCCAGCTGATCAAGACTTGCCAAAGTGAGGGAGATATGACCCGGGTGATTGAGTTCTTGGACGAAACCAGCGTGGGGGGCTTTAAGTTGGGTCTGTTTAGCTATAATGCGTTGTTTATTCAATTAGGTAGGTTGAATATGGTCGGAGAAGCCATGAGATTATACAGAAGGATGCTGGACAGCGGCGTGGACCCGAGCCTGTTGACGCTTAATAGCGTCATCAATGTACTTTGCAAGAATGGGATGGTTAAGGAGGCTTTGTTGGTGTTGAATAGGATTTTTCAGATGAATTTGAGGCCAGATACGTTCACTTATACCTCGTTGATTCTCGGGCATTGCCGGAATGGTGATCTCGATTCAGCTTTTGGCGTGTTTGATTGGATGATGGAGGAGGGTTGTGAGCCCAATTCAGTGACTTACTCCATTTTGATCAATGGGCTATGCAACGTGGGTAGGTTGGACGATGCATTAGATTTGATGAGAAAGATGTTGGAGAAGGGTGTTGAGCCCACAGTTTATTCTTACACTGCCCTGATTTCAGCTCTTAGTAGTTGCGGCCGATTCAGAGAGGCATTTGACTTGTTTGTCGATATGAGAAAAAGGGGATGCCTGCCGAATGTGCACACGTACACGGCACTTATAAGTGGGTTGTGCAGATCAAATTTGGTTGAATTGGCAGTTGGGTTGTTTCAGAGAATGGGTAAGAATGGTTTGGTACCAAATACGGCAACATATAATGCTTTGATCAATGGGTTGTGTGAGAAGTTGAACATTGGATTGGCTTTGAGGGTCTTCAATGCAATGGACAGTCGGGGCTGCTCGCCAAATTCTCAAACATATAATGAACTCATTAGGGGATATTGTTTAGTGGGTGTTGTCGAGAAAGCAATGATTATCTTTGACAGGATGCTAAAAGTAGGCCCTTTACCAAACCAGGTGACTTATAACACCCTAGTCAATGGGTACTGTGAAATTGGCAATATTAGCAATGCCGTTCGAATGGTTGATCTGATGAAAGAAAGCGGTAGCAAGCCTGATGAATGGACTTACAATGAACTTATTTGTGGGTTTTGCAAGGCAGGCGAGTTGGATTTAGCTAATAAGACACTAGAACAAATGGAGGATAGTGGTTTGAGCCCAAATGAGATTACGTACACCGCGTTAATAGATGGACATTGCAAAGGTGGGAAGCTAGATGTTGCTATCTCCTTAATGAAGAGGATGGGGGAAAATGGTTGTGAACCAACTGTCTGGACTTACAATGCTTTAATAAATGGATTTGCAAAGGAAAATCGATTATTGGAAGCTGAGAGCCTGTGTAGCGAGATGGTCGGGCAGGGATTAGTACCTAATGTCATTACTTATACTTCCTTGATTCATGGATTATGCAGGAATCGTTCTATATCTCTTGCACAGAAAATGAGGGATGAAATGGTGAAGGGAAACTGTTTGCCCAATATTCATACTTATACTGCTCTTATTCATGGGTTATGCCTGGAGGGGATGACTGAGGAGGCTGAAAAGATGATAGCTGAGGTAGAAGAGCAGGGACTGGTTCCTGATCAGGTTACATATACCTCGATAATTGATGGTTATGTTATGTCTGGTAGGATGGATCCTGCCTTTTCCGTCTTCAGTCGAATGCTTGCTGCTGGATGTAAACCTAACTATCGGACCTATGGCGTTCTGCTGAAAGGATTGCTAAAGGAACACCAGCTGATGGAAGAAAAGCTTGCAGCGTTGCCAGATGCAGTCTCAAGTTGCAGCTTGGAGGAAAAGGCTATAGATATTGACATAATTGATTTGCTGTTTGTGAGAATAACAGACTTTGGTTATGATCTGTTGAATGATGCATACAGGACTATTGTGACTGGTCTTTGTAGAGAGGGGAGATGGTATGAGGCAGGCCAGTTGATGAAAAGTATGGTCGAACAAGGTTTGTCTCCAGATGAAGAGATATATAATGCTTTCTTAATTGTCGCTTCTAAGAATTTTGAAGTCGATCTTGGTCTGGAAACTTTTTCTTCCATGACTGGCAAAGGCTTTGAGCCTTGCCTTGCTGGTTACAAGGAGTTAGTATGTGCTCTTTGCAAAGTGGGCAGGACCGAAGATGCTCAAACATTGTTCAAGAACATGCTTCTATGTAACTGGAATCCTGATGAGATAGTGTGGACAATCCTGATCGATGGATTGCTGAAGAAGGGAGAACAGGATTTGTGCATGAAATTTCTTCATGTTATGGAAACTAGAGACTGTAAACCGACTTTCCCTACTTATGTTATTTTGGCCAGGGAAGTGTCCAAAGACACACAAGGCATGGACATTAGTTCCTTTGCTCATCAAAAGAGGATCTGATTCAGTTCCAAGGCATTGGGAAGTTTGGTGTTAAAGATGACGAGTATCCAGAAGATGATTTGAAGGCTGCAGAAAGCATATGGAGCCGGCATGCAAGAATTTTTCATATTTCTGCTAGTAATTTGCAGATAGAGTTTCATCTGCGGTTAGTTCAGCTTCCTGCCATGAAAGAACTGGTAATGTGAGAAGTTATATCATAGTTCATGAACTGATTATGTATTTATGATTCATGTTTATTATGCTTATAAATTTAGACTTTGAAGTTGTCCGAATTTTTATGTCAGCAGGACCAAACGTCTATCAACTTTGTGCGGACATGGCTTAAGAATAGAAGTCAGGAGCAAGCTTCCTCTTGTGCCAGCTTGATGTCTCAGGTAACATCTGTTGTTTATTCTTTTAGAATAAAGGCTGCTGATCCTTAATTTCAAGCTCTTTATATTTCAAGTTACAGTTATGTAGGAAACCCTCTTCCTTCTTATGTGCTGATTGGAGTCACATAACCTGCATTTAGTGGTGCAAAGATGGGCAAGTAAGGTAACGACACTAAAGGATCAAATATTGTGTTTACCATGTGAAATGGAAATATTAATTGCTAGGAGCAATACACATAGTGAATGATAGCAGAAAATGGATGCCAATATCACATGCTTACCAGAGAAGTTAAATGGACTGTAAATTGGCTAGATGTATTGTGTTGGCAATTAAATGGAGTTTGATGTAAGTTGATAAATATTTTCACAAATAAGAGGTGTCAAAACATATGTTATGTTGTTAGCGAAAGCATGTTTCTATCATGAAAAAGCTATTTTCAAACTTTGTTTATGAAGATTAGATTGAACTTTTATATTATAGCTGCTCCTCTAATCCTGAGTTTGAATGTATCCTTGATTTTCTTGTTAGTAGGCTATAGGTGTAACCTAGAGATAAGAATCACGAGAGTTACATTCGCTTTTTTTAATAGTCTTACAGTTCTTCTCTTTGACTTGATATTTGCCATCATCCTCGGTTTCTTAAGGTATTTTGGAGAATCTATCTCACCATGTGTTTTTTTGAATTTGCTACTCGCTTCTTTGGCTAATAAGTGTTGCAAGCTCCTAATTGGCTAATTTATCTCTTATAGAAAGCATGTAAGAAAGGGTCATTGCTGAAACATGCTGAATATTGTTGATTATATAGGTTGGGGAATAACCATCATTTCTATCTGTCATCTGCCATTTTTGTATGAATGTCTATTTGTAGGATATTTGATGTGCTCATCAGTTTGTAGTGGTGAGATGATCGTGCTAATAGTTCATTGATTAAAGTTTTTGATTAAGTCTTATCAACTTAACTCTTACTAGTAGTTAAAACCCAGATCATGGGGAGTATGCGTGGATTGTGTTGAATTTCAATCAAATTTCTTTTCTTTACAAAGATGATACGTCTGATCTTTGCCAATAGATTATCTATAGGAGATTCAGGTTGGAATTCTTTCATATGTTTGATATTTGGGCTAAGAGATCTGGAGCTCTGTTAGTTGTACTCAACAATGAAGCCCCCATTATTGGGCAAAAACTTGGATATTATGATGATTTTTTCAAACTTATGGAATACTTGTAGTTGCATAATTACTTCTTTGATGATGATTTGGGATTGCTTAGTCTGACAGTAAGAGGGAACTACCAAAGAGGATAGAAGAGTGACAACACTAATTTCTTCATTGTTAATAAACCTATCAAGTATACCTGATTCTGTGCATTATGTATCAATTGTCCTTTTAATTTCAACAAGAGAAGAATGAACTTGACATCTTTGATAATCAAAGTGCTCCTACCAGATCCCATCAGTTGCAGAAAATTAGAACACAACAATGATGGTGAAGAAAGATCACAATGTGACAGGTTACCATTAGCCTGAAACCTAGAAGTTACTCTTGCTTTCATTTCGGATGCTTTCACTCTTTGTCCTTACCTGGAGCCTGATACAATGCCATTTATCTATACACGTCATTGTTGGAGTTTTCTGACTTGGTACAGATTTAAAACTTACCACTGCTTGTCTGATTATTGCTTTGAGACCATTCTATCATTTGTGGCAGCAACGTGATCGTCTCCATGTCTAAAAGTATGAAACTTATGCCTGTTGGTCATGAACCATTCATAGTTACAAATTTTTCATGGGCGAATTTCCAGAATGGATTTATCCTCTCTTCAGGGATTATAAGAAAGAACATTAATCCAATATTCTACTCTCCTATTGGGAACCTTAGTTAATTGGACAAATGACCACCAGGAATACTATTGATTGGTAATTTTTCACCTTGATCTAATACATTATCCACCTGATACTCCATCATGAGATTGGAACTATCAGACTCTATAATAATTTTGCAAAAGGCAAGAACCATTGTGATCTAATACCACATTGTGGATTAACACAATTTTATAGAGGCAATTTTCTTTTCTCACTACTAAATCAGGTATTCTTGGGTCATTTGTTCAATCTTTTTTCTTTCAACAAAAGTTTTCAGCAGATCTCTTTCCAGTTTCTGTATTCTGGAAATATGTTGAACTATTTTTTTATTGGGCATGATGGCTGACCAGTAGTTGGTCTTGATAATTTGTATGCTGTTTCCTTTGGTTCTTGCTCAGTTAGTTTAGAGCTCTTAAGCTTCCTCTTGTATGTGAAGGCATTTTGCTTCAGGCTGATGTTAAATAGCCTTGATTTTGACTTTCTGATTTGGCTCAACATTAAAGCCCAAGAGAAACTACCAGCTATGTGGATTTAGCTATAGACTAATTTATTCTTTATAACTCTCTTGTTTTAGTGCTATGCATACATTTGCAGGCTACAGTTTCTTGCATTGATTTCATATCATATCATTGCATGTATATCTGAAGTACTGAATTTTTTGTATAAAATCTTGCAGGACTGAGCTGGACATGCACTGTTAAAGTTGTGAAAATGTGAAGCCCCCTCTAGGACCAAGGTGAAACCAGGCAACACTTCTACCTCGGTTTTGCTCTCATCAAACTCCTATATATGAAGATCTTCGAAATAAAGAAAGCATCAATGGCCTCCCCTCCGCATGACCGAGAAAGGAAATTGTGGTTTGCAGCTGGATTACTAGTCAAAGCCTAGGTAGGCAGTTGGCAGCTGTTCCCAACGATTCAACCATACGGATCACTTTATACTCGACAGCATTTTGTTTCACACGAGTTCAATCTGTTGTACATTTCATCAATTGTAAATTGCTCCTAATTTACGTAATAATTCAACCGTTTATGTGTATAGATGGACTTCTCTTCTTCCATTCTTTAAAACCTCTTACTCATACATATATTCATGATTCTTGTCGATACCCAATACTTTGTTGGTTATCGTTTATTGTTTATTGAGCTTGAAAGGTTTAGCGCATGTTTGGTTTGGATGCATCAGGGTGCATCGCATCGTGGGATGCATCCTGATGCATCAATTCTCCGTTTGGTTCACAGTGTGCATCGCGCAATGCACCTTGATACTCCGATTCACTGTTTTGGCCGTTTCATACGATGCATCCTCGTGCGAGCTTTCACCGACGAACCCAACACTGACCCAAAGGCAAATCAAACATAATATAATAAAATTTTAATATATATATTCACAGTATTATATCAATCATATATATATCATTGAGATTAAAATAATATATAATATTTTAATATATATATTAAAATTTAATTTTATTGCATCATTATGTGAACTTTATATGAATAATATATATATATGTATATATTATTGAGATATAATATATATATATATTATTGAGATTAAAATAATATAATATTTTAATATGTATATTAAACTTTAACTTTATTACATCATGTGAACTTTATATGAATAATATATATATATATTATTCAGATATATAATAATAATATATATTATTGAGATTAAAATAATATAATATTTTAATATGTATAATAAAATTTAACTTTATCGCATAATTACGTGAACTTTATATGAATAATATATATATATATTATTGAGATATATATAATAATATATATATATTCATATAATGTTCACATAATGATGCAATAAAGTTAAATTTTAATATATATAATATTACCCCTTAATAAGGTGCTTAAATGAATTAGATATCCGATCCCTAATAAGAGGGATTTGCTTAATTGGATTTATAGAGCAAAGATATTTTCCAAATTTGATATGAAATCTGGTTATTGGCAGATTCAAATTGCTGAAAAAGATTGTTATAAAACGGCTTTTACTGTCCCATTTGGACATTACGAATGAAATGTAATACTTTTAGAAAGATTGTTATTCCAAAATATTATGAAACATTTAGATGTTTTTCGGCATTTAGCTATAAAAAATGGGTTAGTTATATCTGCCCCAAAAATGAAATTATTTCAGACAGAAATTCGATTTCTTGGTCATAACATTGGTAAAGGAACTATTGTCCCTATAGATCCTGATGTTATAACAGATACAAATCAATTGCAAAGGTTCTTAGGAGCTTTAAATTATGTATCTGATTATTATAAAGATTGGGCTAAGGATACTGCTCTTCTTTATAATCGCTTAAAGAAGAAACCTGATCCTTGGACTCAGGCTCATACTGACGCTATTAGACTAATTAAGTCTAAAGTCAAAAATCTACCTTGCACAAATCTGCTTAAACCAGAGTGTAAGAAGATTGTAGAAATTGATGTCAGTAATATTCGCTATGGAGGCATCTTAAAACAAAGATGTTCTGACTCTGGTACAGAAGAGTTAGTCCGATATATAAAAAACTGATGTCAGTAATATTCGCTATGGAGGCATCTTAAAACAAAGATGTTCTGACTCTGGTACAGAAGAGTTAGTCCGATATACGTCGGTAAGTGGAATTCTACTCAATTTAACTATTCCACTATTAAAAAAGAAATGTTATCTATTATTAAATGTTTCTATAAATTCCAGGATGATCTCCTTAATCAACCATTCCTTCTTCGGATTGATTGTAGCTCTGCTAAAAGTGTTATTAAAAAAGATGTTAAAAATAATGAGATTCTGGAAACAGAAAAACAATTTCAACAGATTAATAAGATGGAACATCGACCTCGTAATCTCAAGAAATTTTATTACAAACGTCCATCTCCTTTGGATGTTTTATATGAAGAAAATGATATTTTTATTCAACAAGATTACTCCGGACGAAATATCTATGAATGGAACATAAATTGTATGAGTGATCACCAAATTTATAATATGGCTCATCAAATGATGATGTATGCTACTATTTCTAAAAGTACTGGTAATACTGATACTAATATTGCTTCCTATTTGACTTGCGGTTTCACCGATAGTCTGAAATGTTGGTGGGATAATTATCTCACGCCTGATCAACGGATTGAGATTCTTTCTGCAGTAAAAATTGAAAATAGTCAACAACAAACTGATGTTGTTTATGCATGCATCCATGAAGGATTGAGCTTGTGTAATGATCTTAAGCTTAAAAACCAATTGAAGTCTCATTGACATACTGAGAAAAAACAATTGGGCGAAATTTGTCAGCAATTTGCTTTTGATGAACCTATTAAGCAAAATAAGCTTAAGAAGGAAAAGAAAGGAGATAAGCCTTTCTACCAAAGAAGAAAAAAGAAATATGATTCTCAAAAGAGTAATACTCAGAGGAAGCCTAAGGCTGATAAATCTAAAGCTAAATGCTTTAAATGTGGAAAGATCGGTCATTATGCTAATCGGTGCTATACAAAGAAAAAAATCAATGAGATCAAAGATGAAGGATTGAAAAGAACCTTATACAAGGTTATGATCAGTAATATTGATTCTGAATATAATGAAAGTTCTTCTTCTGAATTAACAGAAGACGAAAAAGAATGTTCTTGTACAATTAATAATTGTACTAGAAAGGACAATTCAGATTATTGGAAAGCCATAGTTGAAATAAATGGTTTGTCTATTAACATATTGTCTCTTGATAAGAGCATATTAGCAAAATTGCTAACAGAAGAGAATATATCTTCTGAATTAAAATCACAATTGATTGAGATCTGTTTAAAAGGAGATCAAAGGATCGAAGCTCCGAAAACATATCATACATATCGTCTTGCTGAAGTTACACGAAGAAGGCAAGAGAAAACTGTTAAAAATCTATCTTTAGGAGAACTTAACAGAGAGGTTAATAACCTCAAAGAAGAGGTTAAACTCCTCAAAGAAGAAAATAAATATATATTTTCTTTACTTGAAGATAAATTATCTTGTACTGAAGGAGTATTTCCCTGCATACCTGATAAAGGTAAACAAATTGAAACATGACAAAGTTTTGAAATTCCTGATGAATTTTTAGTTCAAATGTTATAGCAAATTACTGCTCAAAAATGGTATGTTGAAATAACTCTTGTAATTTCTGACCAAGTAGTCATACCACATTTGATAGCACTAATTGATAGTGGTGCTGACTTGAATTGCATTAGAGAAGGAATTGTACCTTCTAAGTATTTCGAGAAGACCGCTCAAGCCCTTAGTGGTGCTGGTGGTAATAAATTGGAAGTTAATCATAAACTTCCTAAAGCTTTTGTTTGTATACAAGAAACTTGTACCAGCCCCTTTTGTGTTAGTAAAAAACCTTTCACAACACATTATTTTGGGTACTCCATTTTTGCATAATACTATGCCTTTAGAAAGAGTTGATTCCTCTGGTATTAATGCTAGATATAAAGGGCAACTCATTTCTTTACAGTTTATAACTGAACCTCATATAAAAATTTTAAATGAGGTTAAAGATATTCTTTTTAAAGAAAATCAAATTCATTTTCTTAAAGAAGAAATCTCCTACGTTCAAATTAATGAACAATTTAAAAAGCCTATTGTTAAAGATCTTATAGATCAGATTGATAAACAGTTTCAATCTTATGTGTGTGGTACGGTTCCTAATGCCTTTTGGAATCGTAAGCAACATATAGTTGAATTGTCATATGAAGATTCTTTTGATGAAAAGAACGTTCCTACTCGGGCACGACCGTGCCAAATGAATCAAGAATATCTTGATTTATGTAAAAAAGAAATTACTTCTCTTATAAAAAAGAATTTGATTAGAAAATCTTACTCCCCATGGAGTTGTACCGCTTTTTATGTTAATAATGCTGCTGAACGAGAACGATGATTAATAATTTCAATAATTTCTGATTCTTTTTCATCCACATAATGATTTAAAAACCAAGGAACAAAGAATTGAATCTGATTCTTGGCTTCTAATTCACGATAATATATTTTTTTATAATGATTCTGTTGATCCTTATTAAAGGTTGAAAAGAACCAATCACGAAATTGCTTATTATAGTGTTCTTGAAATTCCTTATTAAGGTATTTCCGAACAATGCCATGAGTTTTAAAATCCATTTAAAGATGGACACTAATTTCGGAATCAGTATTAGACTCCTTTTCATAATATCTTGAACCGGAGTTCCTGCTCTAGACATAGATTTTCTAGAAGAAGTAGTAACATCAGTAAATTTAATAATCCTATTGGGATCAAAAGTTATAGTAACTTCTCCATCATCAGTTTGAGATATCTTATCTATTTGCTGATTTACAATTGGTTTAGGAGGGACAGCATTAGCTATAACCCAGTTATCAGGGAAATTAACTTCCTCCCATTTTATCTGTCTATTAGTAGCAATTCTAGAAGACAGAAGATTAGTTTCAATTAAAACTATTTTTCTCGGAGGAGTAAATTGTTTAGTTCTGGGAGCTAAGGTACTGAGGACCTTATAATGAATTCTATAAACAATAGCTATAGTCTCAGATTGAGGTAGAAATTCATAACCATGAGTCTTAATGTGAAGACTAGTGGCTTCTAAAATATTAGGATCAGTCAAGGATAAACTGAGGTTTGGGTAAACATTGAAACAAACCGGTCCATGACTGAGACTAGTTTCCATAATTCCCATAAGGGATTGAGGCCAATTAAGGCATCTAGCATCTCTCAGGCAAGAGAGAATAGAGGCATTTAAAGCTTATAAGGTAAGTGGTTTATATGCCACTTGGATTAATCCTATGTGGATGTAATTGTATTTATCCATAAATCTTCTTCAGAATGAAGCTTTATGGTCTGATCTTCTTGATCGACAGTAACAGTCTTTTCGACAGTTTTTATCGCTATGAGCGATTTCAGATCTAAAAATCCAATTTTATAGATATCCATGTTTGGAACATCTGGGATTGCCCAGTTATTTAGGGCTTCTAATTCAGAAGGGAATTATGCCAATTAGGCATTGTTCAATTTCTTATCCTTTTTGGAATTAATTTTCCTTAAGGCAGTAGATGTGGCCACGATACCCTAAACCCTAATTTTAATATATATATATATATATATATATATATATATTAAAATTTAACTTTATTGTATCATTATAGAAAATTATACGAATAATATATATACTATTTTAATGTGAACATTATATAAATAATTTTGCATCATATGATCCCAAAGGCAAATCAAACATGAGCATCATATGGCCGATGCATGCATCCCACGATGTAACTGCACCAGCGATTCACGTAACCAAACGTCCCCTAAATACACGGAAGATGCCCAGATATGTTGGCCTCTCCTTTATTGTTCTTGGGTTGAGCTAATAGTTCCTTTTGTTCTTTGTTCAACTGTGGTTAGCCAATGGCATTTTGCGTACCTTGCTTCAGGAAGTATCCATCCTTGCTTTCTTTCTCATGGTACCATTCATAGCATACTTCTTTATACTGTGAATTTGTTGCAATGCAGGTAAATTTTTATCCACGGGAGTATACCCTCAATAATTTAATCAAGTAGCCGAATTTAGGTACTGGGTTGTTGTTTTACATGGTAGTTAAGTTGTTTGTGTTTATTGTTAGGTATAAATTGAGTCATGTATTATGGCAATTCGTGTCAAATATGGTATGTGTCTTGTAATCAAATCAGGTGTGGTTGGATATGGATATCTTGATCAGCAAGATTGGATTTCAGCATAAGTATGGAAGTTATGGGAAATAAAAGGCAGCCGATGGTTCTAATTTGATTTGAAGAAGTTGGAATATAAGGTAGCATTAAAGGAAATATATGGCTGCTGAGCAGTTGTAAATTGATCTGATGAGCATACCTTCTATATGGGGATCAAGGTATATTTTATACGTAAGAACTCCCAAGGTTCTGGACCTTTTTTTGCATCTATGAAGCCTACTGTGGCTGTTGAAGAAAAAAGTGAGAGGAAGAGGTTAAAAAGTGGGAAGAAACCATCTGTGTTGCCGGCATGTGAAGACCGGCATTCCGGCGTGCCCAGTCCGGAAAATCTTGGAAGGTATCCAAGGTACATCCCATGAGAGAAGAAGGTGTTGAAGAACCGGTCGGTTCGTGTCCAGCATCGATAGGGGAGTTGAATGTGTCGACGTCGGTCCTAATCGTGTAAGTCTGTAAACTTCTTCTATTAGTGGATGGATTAATGGTCCTATTGGACTCATGGTTTTTTTTTATTCTCATTTGAGAAGTTTTTTCCATGTTAAATATCGGTGTCTCGTTATTGCTTGCGTTGATCTTTTAGATATTACATTAGTTCTTAAATTTTCTGCTTTGCCTCTTCCATTACTTGTTAAATCTGAAGGTTCTCTAAAGCATCCTCAGATTTTTTTGAAGTGCTGGAGTGTTCTTCGTAGAGCATGCAGTTATGATAAATGGTGATGTTATGTGCATGTCCTATCTAGATCCTTAGATAAAGACAAGTTGAACTCAAAATCTGAATCACATATTCACCTCTTTAACTTTGCTAATATTGTTTCTCTGCTTTGTCTTTCTCCTTGTCTTAACTTAGATCCTTGGTAGAATACTATCTACATGTTGATCTATTTATGATTGCTGGGTTTTTTGCTAGATTGCTGAAATCTGTTTTCGTAGTTCATCATCTTCCAAGGATGTCGTTATAAGTCAACCTATTCCATGCTATTTCAGTTGCTAGTGCCAGTCACTCAAAGTGAGTTGATATTGTGGTTGGTGACCTTCTAAGGACTTATTCAAACAATTGTGTTTTCTTAGTTTCTGGAAAGTTGAGTCAAGGAACTTTTGGAAGTGTGAGGACCCGTCCCTCTATCCCCTTGGCTTGTCGTTGAACCCAAGGGCAATTTGGGAAATTGCGCCTTGGCGGTCGTTTCACACTGGGTGTGCACACACAGGCCTTGCTTGATGGTTGTGTTTGTTAGAAAGGTTAGGTGAGACCTAGTTTGGGAGTTTTGGGCTTGGGCCCGTTTTCCAGCCCAAGTTTGCACTCCTGGGCAGGGAGGATCGATCCTTTGGTCATGGAGGATCGATCCTGCCTGTGCCTGGAAGTCTCTGTCGGTGGCTTTCGAAGGACGGCCACCGCGGTTGCCGTCGCTTCCCCTGTCAGGGGAGGGAAGACTTTCCCTCCCCTCCCCCAGCTTTTCCCCGCCTTCGCCGGCCTTACCCCCTTCTCCTCCCCCTTCCTTTCTTTCTCTTCTTCCCTCTTCTTCCTCCCGGCTCTGTTTTTCCCCTGTTACGGCTGAGAGCTTCCGCTCGCCGTTCTTCCTCCTCCGGCCACCTCTCCTGGAGCTTGAAGGCTCGTTGGGTTCGTGGCAAGGCGAGGAAGATCCTGGGGTAGGACTTGAGGATCGAAGCTGCGTTGAAGAGGTAGGGATCCCACTCCAAACTCCGGCTAGCTTTCAAGGTTTAAATCCGGGTTTTGTTTTCGATTAATCTCCTTGTGGAGTTGTTGTTCCCCGTTTTGAGGCCTTGAGTAGCCTCGTGGTCCTCAGATCTACCAACCCACCAAGTTTGGTGAGGTTTGGTTGTGTCTTCCGGCGGAAGCACGCCGGAACCCATCAGGATCGATCCTCCTGGGAGGAAGGATCGGTCCTCTGGTGTTGGCTTGCTGCGCCCAACACATGATCGATCTTCTTATGGGAGGAGATCGATCATGGGGCCTGGGTAAGCATGGTTACCCTTCGTCCCGAGAATGATCGATCTTCCTGGGAGGAAGGATCGATCTTCCTTGGTGCGACTGAAAGGGTGCCCTCTGTCACCAAAAAGATCGATCTTCCTGGGAGGAAGGATCGATCTTCTTTGGCTCGACACTGAGGGAAGCTCACTGTTGCTTGGATGATCGATCCTTCAGTAGCAGAGAGGGTTTTCAAGAGTTTTGCCCGCGGGGCTTCGCATGTATGTGGTTTTTACGATTTTACCCTCGGGGTTTATTCTGTAATGAATTATGCATGAATGTTTATCGCTTTATGGTGAACCGAAGGAAGTCACGATCCTCGGGAGTGTTTAGAATAAATGGGCCGAAGGTGTGCCTTTGCTGTGTTGCATGTTACTGCTTTCTCTATTTATATCCTGCCCTGCTCCTGTGCATTAGACATGCTAGGTTGGACTGAGTGGGGTTGACCCGTGGACTCCGGTGATCTAGGACTAAGCGTGGGATGTCGTTACCCCGGTAAGGGTGTCCTACAACTATCGTCTGGGCCACCCTGTGCCAAGGAGGTAGCCCAATCCTTGAGCAGTGGCTATCGGAGGGACGTAGGTTGGACAGGAACCCTTGGGGGGGGGAAGACATCGATGGGATTGATGGACTCCCTGACTAGCCTTAGTCTTGGGTCAGGAGTTAGGGGTCCTGTTGGCTCTGTGGCTTGGAGTACTGAGAGATGGTAGTCTTAACCTCGGTCGTTCCGCCAAGTGTGGAGATCCCGCTTGGGGAAGGGTGTCCTACCAGTAGTGTCATGTCCACCCTGTGTCAGGGATTGTCGGAGTTGCCCACCCCTGAGCAGTGGTTGTCGGAGGGGCGTACTTGGGACAGGAATCCTTCGGGTTAGTGACGGGATTTATGGGGTCCTTGGCAAGCCTCACCATTTGGCCTCAGGGCTGGTTCGTTTGGGTTTTGCCTTCTTAGCGAGGTGGTAGAGTAGGACCCTGCTGAGCTGTTGCTCATGCCTATCTGGACTGTGTTGTTGCAGGTGCAGGTGGCCGCTCTGTTCCTGTGTTACCTCCTCGGTCGTCTCGTGGCAGCGTGCCGGATCCTGACCATGTCTGAGGGTCAGGATGGGTTCGTTTGTGCATTCGCGGAGACCCCGGTGGGTTGTGTAGCTTCTTTTTGGGGACTGTTGATCCCTTGTAGCTTGTTGTACTAAACCTTTGTTAACTCTTTTATTACTGTTTTGTAATAATTGTTAATAGCTGTTGTTTAGTACCCTTGCTTCCGCTTGTGACTGTTGGCAGCTGTTTCCGCCAGCTGGCCGTAGTCTCAACTGTTTCCGCCAGTTGAGGCTGTAGTTGTAGGTCTTTTCCCTCAACATTAAATACGTGAATCCTGAAGCATCAAACCCGATAAAACATCAAAAATCCAATAAGAAGCCAAATCCCGGATTGCTACAGTAAACCACAATTTAGCGAAGATGAAATCTTCGCAAATCGACGTCCAAACGACGTTAAACCTCAACTCAAACTTAATCAGATATTGATTAATATATTGAGAGCATGCTGACCAAGAATTAGATCTAATGGAAGTCTAATTTCCACATATTAGACTAATCAATTTCTCAATCTCTGTTTCGTAGCAGTTTAGGAAACAATTCATCAAAAATCGTAGGAAAATCCAAAAATCATGAAATCAGCGGCAAACGAAAGATAACTCGATGATCTACAACTTTCATCTTGAAAGTTTCACGAGATCATGCATGAATGAGCCAGGATCTGAGCTCGAACAGTTCAGCCCACAGAAAAACAGGGCTTCGATGAAATCCGGGAAAAAGCATGCATAAATTCGGATAAAACCAAGATCAAATCCTACCAAGCTCTAATCAGTTTATAAACAAGCTTATAGGCATCATATAACATAATTAAAAACATGGATCTAACAACCAAACCCTAGATCTAACATACCCTAATGATATAGGTAGAAACCCTACTGAGCAAGCTTTGTTGCTCACTCCTACCTGGGCTGCATCGGCGATGCAGGTCGATGCAGTCCCTTCTTTTTCAGGTGGTTGCGGTGTTGGAGGCGGTACTCCCCTTGGTGGTGCGTGAGATCGAGGATATCATCAGTTTAATATATTCAATTGATGTACAGCTTCAAATGTATAAATTGTAATCTGAAGGAAAATGTATTTGTATTTCAATTTGATGTAAATTTGATCAGAGATTGTTGTACTAGATGAATTGAATCATTATTATATCTTTTTAAAGTTAGATTGTATTATGAGTTGATGACAGGATAGTTTAAATTATTTGTGAATATTGTAATCATGCACCAGGTTTAAAAGTGATGTTTGCAGGGGAGGCTTTCGCCGTTTGATTTTAGAGTTTAGGACCCTCACGTCTCGGTCCGGATGGGTTTTCTGGGTCAGGGCGTGACATCGCGTCCCCGGCCCGGATGCGCCCTGCGGGTCGGGGCGCGACAGGAAGCCTATCTGGTTTTTGGTTGCTTCTCCTTTTTTTAGCAGATTGTGTTTGTGTCTTCTCATATCTTTTTAGCTCTAGTTGGTGAGGATTTGGTACTTTCAATTGGTATCAGAGCAGGTCTCTCATGAGCGCTAGATCTTGATCTAGTCAATTGAGTGTAATCCGCTTAGTTGGTCCAAATCTGATGGATATGAACAGAGAGGGTGGTTCTACAGGAAGACCACCATTCTTTGATGGAAGCAATTACCCATACTGGAAGGTTTGGATGAGAGCCTTTCTAAGTTCTATTGATGATCGTGTTTGGATGTCTATTGCTTATGGGTGGACCCCACCAAAACTTGTCTCTGAAGACAGAAGGGATGGTGAACCCAAGCCTCTAGATCAATGGACATCTACTGAGATAACTCATAGTGGATGGAATAGGAAAGCTATTAATGCCATCATAGTGTTGTTTCTCTGGAAGAATTTAGACGTATATCTAGCTGTGTAATCGCCAAGGAAGTTTGGGATATTCTTGAAGTCACCCATGAGGGTACCCCTTCAGTGAAAATAGCTAAACTGCAAAGGCTAACCACTGCTTTTGAATTGCTTAGGATGTTCGAAGATGAAACTTTCGATGAATGTTATGCTAGACTTAGTGACATCGTAAATTCGAGCTTTAATTTAGGTGAACCTATTTCTCAGTCCAAGATCGTCAGGAAAATCCTTAGATCTCTTCCTGAACGCTTTCGTGCCAAGGTTACGGCGTTTGAGGAAAGCAAAGATGTTGACGCCCCCAAAGTTGAAGAGTTGGTAGGTGTTCAAACTTATGAAGCTAATCTTAATCTGCCTAACAAGGTTAAAAATTTAGCGTTAAGAACTGGGAAAGGTAAAGATGATAAATCTGAGGAAGAGGTGAATCTTGATGAACTTGCTCTCATGGCAAAAAGATTTAAAAAATTCTTTCGTAATAACAAGGGAAAATTCCAAAATTCCGATATCAGGAAAAAGGACTCTAAACCTGTTTTCAAACAAGTCGATAAGAAAAAACCTCATGGTGTTAAATGTTTTGATTGTCAGGGTTTTGGATACATGTCTACTGAGTGCCCGAATAAAATTAAGAAAAAGGGTAAGGCCTTTAATGTTACTTGGGATGATAGCGAGTCTGCTGACTCAGAGTCGAAATCTGATGACGAGCGGGAAGTGAAGAATTATACTGCTTTTACAGCTGTCTATACCTCTCTTGTCGCATCCCATCACTCTGAGTCTAGCTCTACGGACTCCGTATCTGAAAATGAAATCAAACTTGAAGATAATGAAGAAGACAGTCTCCAAACCGCTTATAATGAGTTGTATAAGGTTTGCAACAAATTGACCAAGACTCAAGCAAAGCTTACCACTAAGTTACTCTCCTTAGACAAAGAAAGAGATAATCTTAAAAATGAACTCAAAGAGTCCAATGATATCATAAGTCAATTAAAAACTCACAGAGAAAATCTCTGTGAAAAATTAGATCTTATGAAAAAGGTCAAGATTGAGAACGAAAGTTCAGTTAAAATGCTTGAAGAAAAATCCAAAAGACTCGAGGAAGAACTATCAAATGCGATAAAATCTTTGGATAAGATGAACTTAGGCTCTAAGAAACTTAATGAAATTATTGATGCTCAACGGCATGCAAGCTCCAAATATGGTCTAGGATTTATAGGTGAAACCTCAGCCTCTACGACTACAAAGGGTAAAACTATTTTTGTCCCTAGTACCGCAAACATTGGAAGCGGGAAGGGGTCATTCAAACCTGATGATTTGAAGTTTATACCTGACCAACCTCCTGTTAATTCTAGTCATGTTAACGTTCATAGCAGGTCTGATGTAGGTCTAAGGAAATTTATTCCTGTGTGTTTCTATTGTGGTATACGTGGTTACGCTAGACCCCAATGTCACAAACGTATTGGTTTACCTTGGAACTATGTGAGGTCAAAGCTAACCATTGGTGACGATTTCAAAATTAGTATCCGATTTGATGCTTTGTTGAATTCATCCTATCATCAAAATGATCAAAACAATTCAAATCGTGATAGGAATGTTAGAAATTTCCAAAAACCTAAGACTATTGTGAGTAATTCTCTTAGATCTAGTGTTTCTGTTAAGACAAGAGCTGTGTGAGTCAGGAGAAAAGACCTTCAGTGTAGAGTTGCTCTCACTGCTTTGAAGGCTCAAAACTCACATGTCTGGTATCTAGATAGTGGTTGCTCTCGACACATGTGTGGGAACAAATCTAGTTCACTAGTATTGAGAAAAGTGAAGGTGGGATTGTCACTTTTGGTGATGGTAAGACCTCTAAGGTTGTAAGCAAAGGAAGCATTCATGCTCCTGGTCTACCGAATCTTGAGGAAGTCTTATTTTTGCCGGGGCTAAAGGCTAACCTCATCAGCATAAGTCAATTGTGTGATGCTCAACACAATGTTCATTTCTCTAAAACTGAATGTTCTATTTATGATCAACATGGCACTTGCATTGTTTGTGGAATTAGAACTTCAGACATTTGCTATGGGATTCTTCCAGATGATGGTATAAAATGCAACTCTGCCAAGGTTGATAGCCTTCAGTTGTGGTATCAAAGACTCGGGCATATCAACTTTAAGGATTTGTTTCGCCTGTCCAACCATGAGTTGATTAGAGGTATGCCAAAGTTAGAAAAACCTTCTAAACGTATATGTGGTCCTTGCCAGTTAGGTAAACAAGTACGAGCTATCCATAAGCGTGTTAAAAATCTGTCAACAACCAGAGCCCTTGAGCTTCTTCACATGGATCTTATGGGTCCAACTAGAACTGAGAGTGTAGGAGGAAAAAAGTATATTTTTGTGATGGTAGATGATTTGTCTAGGTATACGTGGGTGGATATTTAAGAGAAAAAACAGAAACCTTTGTAGTGTTTAAAAGCTTATGCTTAAAACTTCAAAATGAAAAGAGTTTGACCATTGGGAGCATCGTTAGAATTAGGTCTGACCATGGAAGAGAATTTGAAAATAGTAGGTTTGCTGATTTTCGTGATAAGTCAGGGATTAGTCACGAATTCTCTTCTCCAATAACTCCTCAACAAAATGGAGTTGTTGAAAGAAGAAATAGAGTGCTCCAGGAAATGGCTAGGGTCATGATCCATGCTAAATCCGTTTCGCAAAAATTTTGGGCATATGCCATTAATACTGCTTGTTACATCATTAATCGTGTTTACCTTAGACCAGGGACCAAGCAGACAGCCTAAGAACTTTGGAATGGTAAAAAGCCTAACGTAAAATATTTTCGTACATTTGGTAGCAAATGCTATATTTTGAGAGATAGAGAGGATCTAGGAAAATTTGATACGAGAAGTGATGAGGGCATTTTTCTTGGATACTCCAAAAATAGTTGTTCTATGAGAGTTTATAATCCAAGGACCTTGACCGTCATGGAGTCTATAAATGTTGTTGTTGATGATGAGAATTCAATTCTACAACAAGATGAACTGGATGAGATAGTTAATGAAACTAATAACACTGAGAAAATCAATAAAGATTCCCAAATGATAATTGTTGAGCCGGCTGGAAAGGGAAGAGAGTCTCGGGTGTCATCTGATGTTGATATTCAGCTAGACAAGTCAGATAATGAAAGAGTTGAATTAGAACCTTATGCTCGGGTAAAATTAAATCATCCTATGACTCAAGTTATTGGTGATGTGCGAGAGCCAATGCATACTAGATCCCATAAGCATACTGAAATTAGTCATGTATGCTACACATCTTCTTTTGAGCCAAAAAATGTCAAAGAGGCTCTTACGAATGACAGCTGGATAAATGCTATGCATGAAGAGTTGGAACAATTTGTTAGAAATGATGTGTGGACTCTTGTTCCATGCCCCTATGATATTAATGTGATTGGCACTAAGTGGATTTTCAAGAATAAAACCGATGAGCAAGGAAACGTAATTTGAAACAAAGCTAGGTTAGTTGCTCAAGGCTACACTCAAGTTTGAAGGAATTGACTTCGATGAGACCTTCGCCCCCGTAGCTCGTTTAGAATCTATTCGTATCTTTCTCGCCATAGCGTGTCAGCTTGGTTTTAAGCTCTTCCAAATGGATGTCAAGAGTGCCTTCTTAAATGGCATTCTTAATGAAGAAGTCTATGTAAGACAGCCTCCTGGTTTTGAAAACCCACAATTTCCTTCTCATGTGTTTAAACTTAAAAAGGCTCTTTACGGTCTTAAACAAGCTCCTAGAGCTTGGTACGAGAGACTGACCTCCTTCTTGCTAGAAACGGGGTTCTCTAGAGGGGGAGTAGATAAAACTCTCTTTATAAAAAGTGATTCTCATAATATGGTGATTGCTCAAATTTACATTGATGACATCATATTTGAATCGTCATCTACTTCCCTTGCTCATGATTTTGCTACCCACATGAAAAATAACTTTGAAATGAGCATGATGGGGGAGCTGAGTTTCTTTCTCGGTCTACAGATCAAACAAACTGATAAAGAGATTTTTATTTCCCAATCTAAATATGCTAAAGACTTAGTAAAGAAATTTGGATTAGAGTCATCTAAGCATACTAGGACTCCCATGAACTCTACTGTTAAATTATGCAAAGACGAGAGCGGTGAAGATGTTGACCAAACTTTATATTGGAGCATGATCGGTCGTCTTCTATACTTGACTGCTAGCCGACCTGATATAGCCTTCAGTGTAGGTGTGTGTGCTAGATATCAGGCTCAACCTAAAAAATCTCATTTTTATGCTGTCAAACGGATCATAAAATATGTTAGCGGGTCTCATAATTTGGGTGTGTGGTTTTCACATGACACTACTAGTGACGTTGTTGGCTATTCCGATGCCGACTGAGCTGGTTGTTGTGATGATAGGAAAAGCACCTCTGGAGGTTGCTTTCTCATAGGTAACAATTTAGTTGCTTGGCACTGTAAAAAACAAAAGTCCATATCTTTATCGACAGTCGAGGCTGAGTATATAGCAGCTGGGAGCTGCTGCACTCAGTTGCTTTGGATGAAGCAAATGCTTCAAGATTATGGTCTTGAGCAAGGTACTATGACCTTATATTGTGATAATCTTAGTGCAATAAACATCACAAAAAATCCTGTTCAACACTCACGTACTAAACATATTGATATTCGACACCATTTTATTCGTGAGCTTGTTGAAGATAAAATAATTTCTCTTGAGCACATCCAAATGGAACTTCAAATAGCTGACATTTCGACCAAACCCCTCGATGTCAAACGTTTTGAATACCTTCGGACATCTCTTGGGGTGTGTTGCATTGAATGATCTTTATCTTCTCCTACACATAGACTAGGTTTTTTTCTTGTCCCTTGTTTCACCTAGTTCTTTTGTGGTTCTTAGGTCTCTTGTTTTGTATTCTTTTGGTTGCCTTGTCTTTGTTTTTCCGTCTTTTGTTTTCATGTGGTTTGGTCTTTCTAGGTGCTTTCCCGATGTATTGGTTTGTTGTTTTCATGTGTTTTTGTTATTCCGTGGTTGTGGTTGTTTTCAATGTTCTCTCTTATATTATTCAATTTTTTCTTTTACAAAAAAAAAACTATTGGGTCCTCTGAATGTCAAAAATCTGTGTATGTGTAACCTTGGTACACCCTGTTGTGGTATAGTCACCATTGGCTATGGCATAGTTGACCTAAAGTGCACAAATTATGACTAGTATATGATATAGGTTTCTTTGGTCAGTCTAATCATATTCTTTGTACTATGCCATGATCGAGTACCTATTAGAAATGCTCAGTTGGTATAGCTCAGTTTGTCCAGTCGGAATGGTATGAACACCTTGTAAGTAACTAGATTGACTTATGGCTCAAATACCTGATTATACCTGTTTTATCATTTTGGAATAAAAAAGTGAGACAAAAAAAAATGGTCAGTGGAGAAAGCTACCACTTTGAAGTTAGAGTGAAAGCTGGCCATGAGTGTTGTCTTATCCTTCAAAAAAAAAAAAATCACATTCTTGGAAGAGGGCTACCTAACTCGGTGTGAAAGCACACTGACCAGTTGCATTGTCGGTTCCTTCTTGATTAAACTGGTTCCTAATTATGGTTTGAGTCGGTTTGACTTCTAGTCAACTTATTGGGTCAGTATTCTATTTTTGGTTGGGCTACAGGTGTGAATCTCAATCTGCTTTGTTTTGTGGGTGCGTCCCTCATGTCATGATTATCAGGTTTTGATCTAGTTTGACTAGTTATTTATACCAGTCTTGTCATAACATTTGCATGAGTTCAGTCTATTGTGTTTAGGCTATGTGTGGGACTTATCCCGCGGGTGAGCCTGGTTCTCGGACTCAAAAATTTTGTTCAAGTAGGGGTCCAATTTTAAAAAATCAATAAACAAACAAATTTTGGTTAAGTGCTTGCGTGGGATCGGTTTTTGGTTACGACGTGATTTTCAACCAGTTTCTTAATGAAAATAAGGTTGATTTCTAGTTAAATCTCCATTACATATCGTTTGGCTTCCTAATTTGGAGTTTTGTTTGGTATGTACGGTTTGATTGGGAGCTTGTTCTTGGACTACTCTTTATATGTTTTTCTTGGATTTTTGTCCATGGTTGTTTCCTTCTTCCATACTCTTGATGTTTTCTGTTGCTTTCCAGGATTGATGGTTGTGGGTCTTCTTCATTTATTTATTTATGTGTTTATTTTTTTTGGTGACTTATACTTGCTTTGGTGGGTGGTGCTTGCTTATGCTTGCATGTTTTTTATTGTTGTTTCTTTTTTCCTTCCTGCTAGTTTTTTCATGTCCTCTTTTGGATCTCGTGAATCCTCCTCATTCTCACTGCATGTGACTCGTGATTGTTGAAGTCGTCCGATTCTTATGGAGCGGGCAATTGATATTGACTCCCTTAGTGATCCCAAGGTCGTCAAGTGGCTTCGGCGATGAGGCTGGGATTCCATCATGTCTCCTGCCATGCATGTCGTTTATCCTCGTATGGTTCGCGAGTTTTATTCCTATCTATTTGAGCCTGCATCGTCCTTTCATACTGCTATTTCTGTTGTGCATGGTCATACGATTCATCTCACTCCTACTAGGATTTCTGGTCTTATTCGTATTCAAAGTGATCTTCATCCCGCATTTCCTATTCCTGCTTCTGGTAGAGTTGTCTCTGATGCGGTGATTTCTTTTAAGCTTACTGGGTCGACCCTTATTTCTCCATCTAGGAGGTTGTTTGTGTGTGATCTCACTCCTGATTTTCGTCTCCTTTATACTTTTCTATCTTCGAGTATTGAGCCTCACGTACCCACCACATCGATCTCCTTAGATACCGGTTTCTTTTTATATTGCATTCAGCAGCAATTATCAATTGACCTTCCCCTAGTAGTTTACAGGGCCATAACCTCTGTCATTTCTGGGAGTCTGGAGATGAACTTACCTTTTGGACATCTAGTTAGCACCTTGTGCATCATTTTTCAGGTCACTCCTTCTTTGGATGTTTTTCCTCTTCCGTACCTTGCTCCTATTACTGGACCTAGTCTCCCGGGGAGCACTGCTATTGTTACACCACCAGAGACTTGGAATCATGATGATGATGAGGACACAGAGTCTGATGATTCAGCTGCTGCACTGATGGTGATCACACGTAATTTTGCCGATTTGAGGTGCTCTATTCAGGCTTGTCGTGATTCCACTACCGCATTGGAGAGGGTGACGCGCTCTCATGGTGACATGCTCGAGGCTTTACTTATTGAGGTTCTTCGTGCTCATGACTCTGAGGTTGCTCTGATAGCCCAACATGCATATGAAATTGCTGTAGTATGAACCATCGTCTTCGTGCATCACACCCAATTTATTCTTTATTCCATTCTTGCTGGCTGCTGCCTTATAGCTTATTTCATTCTTGCTTCTACTTTCTTTTGAGCCATGTTTAATGGAGGACATTGTCCGCTACATGTTTTTATTTTGCTATGGATTGAGGGGGAGTTCTTTGCTTATATTGCCTTGTCAATCGTGCCAAAAAAGGGGGAGAAAACATTAAACATTATGTTTGTTAGTATGTTAAATTTTTATTGCAACTATATTTATATGTCTCTTATTATTTAAAATATGTTAATGCTTCTCACTGGGTAGTTCAAGTGTGCATGGAATAGGATTTTCTCAAAATACGGACTACATCTGATTAGTGTCATTGTTAAGTCATGTTAGTCATGGTTGAGTTTTGTCACGAATTGCCAAGGGGGAGATTGTTAGGTTTAAATCGAGTCATGTATTATGGCAATTCGTGTCAAATATGGTATGTGTCTTGTAATCAAATCAGGTGTGGTTGGATATAGATCTCTTGATCAGCAAGATTGGATTTCAGCATAATTATGGAAGTTATGGGAAATAAAAGGCAGCTTATGGTTCTAATTTGATTTGAAGAAGTTGGAATATAAGGTAGCATTAAAGGAAATATATGGCTGCTGAGCAGCTGTAAATTGATCTGATGAGCATACCTTCTATATGGGGATCAAGGTATATTTTATACATAAGAACTCCCAAGGTTCTGGACCTCTTTTTGCATCTATGAAGACTACTGTGGCTGTTGAAGAAAAAGTGAGAGGAAGAGGTTAAAAAGTGGGAAGAAACCATATGTGTTGCCGGCGTGTGAAGACTGACATTCCGGTGTGCCTAGTCCGGAAAATCTTGGAAGGTGTCCAAGGTACATCCCATGAGAGAAGAAGGTGTTGAAGAACCGGTCGGTTCGTGTCCAGCGTCGATAGGGGAGTCGAATGTGTCGACGTCGGTCCTAATCATGTAAGTCTGTAAACTTCTTCTATTAGTGGATGGATTAATGGTCCTGTTGGACTCGTGGTTTTTTTTTCCTTCTCATTTGAGAAGTTTTTTCCACGTTTAATATCGGTGTCTCGTTATTGCTTGCATTGATCTTTTAGATATTGCATTAATTCTTAAATTTGCTGCTTTGCCTCTTCCATTACTTGTTAAATCTGAATCTGAAGGTTCTCTAAAGCATCCTCAGATTTGTTTGAAGTGCTGGAATGTTCTTCGCAGAGCATGCAGTTATGATAAATGGTGATGTTATGTGCATGTCCTATCTAGGTCCTTAGATAAAGACAAGCTGAACTCAAAATCTGAATCACATATTCACCTCTTTAACTTTGCTAATATTGTTTCTCTGCTTTGTTTTTTTCCTTGTCTTAACTTAGATCCTTGGTAGAATACTATCTACAGGTTGATCTCTTTATGACTGCTGGGTTTTTTGCTAGATTGCTGAAATCTGTTTTCATAGTTCATCATCTTCCAAGGATGTCGTTATAAGTCAACCTATTCCATGCTATTTCAGTTGCTAGTGCCAGTCACTCAAAATGAGTTGATATTGTGGTTGGACCTTCTAAGGACTTATTCAAACAATTGTGTTTTCTTAGTTTCTGGAAAGTTGAGTCAAGGAACTTTTGGAAGCCTATCTGGTTTTTGGTTGCTTCTCCTTTTTTTAGCAGATCGTGTTTGTCTCTTCTCATATCTTTTTAGCTCTAGTTGGCGAGGATTTGGTACTTTCAATATTTTATCAAGTCCTGGATTTTGCCTACTGCAAGTATGGTTTCTTTTGTGTAAAATTCTATAGTTGTTCTTGTCTCAATTTTATTTTGATATTCAGGAATATGTTATGCAATGATCGATCTTGTATCAGCATACATCCAGCCTTCAAAGACTTTTTTTTTTTTAGTAGTTAAGCACAGTAGTGGGGAGAATACCGGCTGGGGGTGAGAGAGGGTACCAACCTTCGAACCCGGGTCCGTCACAGGACACCCAAGTTGTCATACCAGACAAGCTAGGGGAGGTTAGTTGCCTTCAAAGACTTTTAGCATGACTTTTTCTACGAGCATCCTGGACCTTTCTAATCTAATATGATCAGATTAACAGCCTTTGACTTGATTTGGTCCTTGGTCAATACTTGCAAAGTTCATGGGCACAAATCTGACTATCTGAGGATTGAAGTTGATGTTTGCCATGGGAATAAGAATTGGTGAGATATTCAGGAAGGAGATAGAAGTTTGGTGAGATGCCATTAGAGAAATTCGGTAAATTACTTGATTATATGTTTTGTCTTCCTACCTAATGAGCCACCTGCAAAGCTCTACTTCAATTTTAAAATTTTTTAATTTTTGTTTTCCAAAAGAAGGACTTTTCTTTTCCTTGGATTCAATTGACAAGTATTGGATTATATATAGGACATAACTTGCATGTTTTTCTAACATGTTTGAAGTTGAATTTTAGCTTTGAATTTTATTAGAACAAGATACTATGCTTAATGGGTTAGTCCGTTGGATCCAAAATGATCAGTTTTGTAATTGTAGATATTTTTTTGATAATTTTTAAATAACATAATATTAAACTATAAATTTTTAAAACTACAAGATATTAAAGTACTTTTTGACCATATATTTTTGAACCGTAACTGTTGGAACATTATAAGGCCATGCTTTGACTTTGCGAGATGGTACTCATTAGCTCAACTAAAAACGAAGAGAGTAATGAGTTCTAAACCTTTAATCTAAAGAAAAGGATTCCAACATCATTATAGCTCTAGAGAAAGTGATTGGCATATGAGAGAAAGAGAGAAGAAGTAAAGAGTGGAAACAACAGCATCAAAAGCCTTACAAGCAAGCATGCCATTCCCATCCAAATGACTTCAAGACAAAACTTTGAGGGAGTGGAGACACAAACAGAGTGCTAAAAAAAAAACAGAAAAAAAAGGAAAGGAGTTCCTCATCTTCTCCAAAGTCATCATCATCATCCCCAATAATTATTCCCCTCCCTTCTTTCTAGAACCTCTGTGTTGTCACCACTCCCCTTGATAAAAGGTATAATTAATACATTATACAATAAAAAATGGGATAGAGTTTAGGTTGAGTAGGTCTCTTTGATCTAGATAGGTATTTGAGTATTATATGGCAATTCTATAGTATATATATACCTATCAAAGTAATTAGCACCATTTATTACTAAAAGAGAAGCATGTCATTAACTGTATCCTGATCTAGACTTCATATTTGCAACTGGACAGAAGTGGTGTTAATTTGAGATGAAATGAATGAGTTTATATATTTATGCCATGCTTTGATACGCTGCAACCAGCGCATGATATCGAGTTTAAGATATTGATTGATGGAACGAGTGATGAACTTTCATCCTCTTTAATTTCTAATTTGACCAATCGTCTCAAAAATCATGAGCTAAGAGTAATAAATTACTTTATATATTTATTTTTTTTAAAAAAAATATTTTGACACCCAGATTATGACGATATTATGGAAAACTAACTGTCCTATCAAAAATTGTTAGCCGCTAGGCCCGCTACTTCAATTTTGCATTTTATTTGTGAAGATCTACTGTCGTCACCTTTTGTCGATGACCGTTAGGTTTGACTACTCAGCCGTCGTTAAGTTTGACCACTTAACCATGGTCAAGTTATTTATAATAATATTAAAAAAAAACTGTTTAAGGTTCTTTGTCTTTAAACTTATACTAGAATAATATTTAAAGACAAAATGAGTTTAGTCATAATATTATTTAAATATCAAAAACAGAGAATATATCTCGAATGTTCTTTTCTAACCTAATCCAACAATGAGTTGCAAATAAAGTGGATAACGGAGGTTTCAAGTCGTAATTTGTAATAACACGAATAGTTTTCACAATATCACCTATGTTTATATTTCTGAGATGGAGAATCGGATTGTAAAGCGGATAGTATAGCGTGTTGGTGTCCTCGCACATAATTGCCTTTATATTAGGCCTCAGAGGACAACATAACAAAGTTGGATAAGTTTCTGTGGCTTCCAGCCGTCAATGCTCATCTGATTAAACAAAAAACAAAGATATATGTTTAAATATTTCATTCAAAATTCTGTTTCTCACGTAATAGGATACTAGCTCACCAAAAAACACTCTTGGCTCCTAGGCAAAGAGAGTAGTGTGGTGGACAAAGCTATCACCTCCCCTGAAACCTCTTATTCCCCACACTAAAACCCCTCCAAGCACTATCCTCCATTCCTCCTTGGCCTCTTCCTCCCACCCTTATCTCCCTTCCAAAGCCCCTTTCCCCCACCTCCATGGATCCCTCCAAAACCTCTTCCCTCTTGTCCTCTCCACCCCTTCCATGATTCCCCCTCTCTCCATCTGCATCTCCATCTCCATCATATGGCACACATTGGCATGCACACATAGACATGTCCCCACCCCTTCCTCTCTCTCTCTCTCTCTCTCTCTCTCTCTCTATATATATATATATATATATATATATATATATATATATATAGAGCTATAGCTTGCACTCTCCAATAAGCAATCCTCTCTTTCTAGTCGTCTCTCATCTCTTCTACACTTGGTTTGATAACATGGGTAGGCACCAAAGTGTTGAAACAAGTACTGATCTTCTCTACTCCTCATCCATTGCACTCCTCCAGGAGAGGTTCAGGCAGCTGCAGAGGGTGAAGGAGATGAGGGAGGAGAGGGAGCTGATGAGGGTGGTGCTGGCCAAGTCTGAGCAGCAGCAGAAGCAGCAACAGCAGCCCAGGTGGTTCTTCCATCCTGAGCTGCTGCAGCCTTCCCGGCCACTCTCCGGCGGAGGAGCTAAGCAGTGCTCGCAAGCCGAGCCGCCCTCGACGCGATTCTGGCAAGGTCAGCCGGCGGAGGCCGGCTGCGGCAGAGAGATGGATGTTGACACCTCTCTTCATCTTTAGAGTAGTAGGGCTGTGCTGTTCTCCTTGAAACATTTTTTTGTTGCTTCTTTTAATTTGTTTTTCTTTATGGCAGTATGAATCGAGTTGAGTGTTTGGAGGTGCATATATATATATATATGTATTTAGTGTTGTTCTTATAGATTACATATATAGCAACTTAATTGGATCTCCTCTTCCTTGTTTCAGCCATCTTCAAGAAATATCTTGTGTTAAATTTCTTAGATTGTATTCTAACAGCATGCATGCATGCTCTATTTATAGGAAAAAGAGCATGTTCTTGTGCATCTTTTGCGCTTCCAAATATATAGCAACCCTAAACTTCTGACTGAAAGCTTTCCTTGAAAAGATATCATCTAAATATGAATCTGATACTTTCCAATTTTGAAACGAATTTAAAGAAGGATTCTCCTCAAACTAACCATGGCTGATATATAATTTGAATTAGGCTGGCTGGCTGGCTGGCAGGCAACTTAAGAATGAATCAAGAGAACAAATAATTAAAACAAGACAAACTAACCATAGGAGTACAGCCCTACAGGAACTACAGACAATTGTTCCCAGAGATTTATTGTACATGGCTGTCTCTGGAAGTTCTGTTGGCTGAAAGGAACAAAGAGTAAACAACAAAGGAGCATACAGAAGATCCTTAAATTGAAGCTTGCGTGACAAATTATTAGATTAGGTTCACATTTATTTCATAAACTGCGCTCGCTTTTTTTCCATGTCAGGCAGGTAACCAACATAATTTTCATGCATAAGTTGCAAAAACATTAATCCAGATGTTAGATGGAGGTAATTACAGCTATTGTGCAGGAACTATATAATTACTTTTGTAAAATCCATACATGTCAAAGATGGTCGCTTTTTTTTTGTTTTTTTACATAGTCTATAAGATTGATAATTATTTCAGGAAAGCAAACTGCATTGGCCGCGAGAATTGAAAGACACTTTGCATTCGATCTGGTGAGTGACTGCGTGCTTTATTCACATCCCTCGTAAGCTAAACTCTTTGGCTCATGAGGTGGCAGGGTGGGCTCGATTGGACTGCTATCATCTAAGTCATGCTTTGTTTTACTTCTCTTTTTTGTATTTTCTCTTCATTTTCCTCTTCATTTTATTCCTGCATTATATTGGGCTTATCTAATAATAATAAAAAATTTACATTATGGCAGCCCAACACAAGCATATATTTTCTTTTCCTACACAAGCATATATTTTCTTGAATCACAAGCTCTTTATTCATTAAAAATACTCGTGCACCAAGTTTTCATTATTAGAAGGTTTAAAAGTTGTGGAAAGTAAAAGGCACCAAAATCACCAAACAATCTGATAACTGCAAACATATCTGAAAAAGCATACAAGAATCTCTGTTTTTTTTTTTTTGGAAAAAACTAGTAATATCCCAAAATGAAATAAAAGCAGTATAAACTGATACCTTTCCACCTTTTTAATGAGCAATGACATAAGATAACACATGAAAATGACCTCCTAGAAGATAAAAGGGTTTCCATCTGAACATTAAGAAGACCTAATGCTGATGACAAATTTGCATACTAATTTCATATATTTTTATTTTTTCAATTTAGGTCCATTTTGTGTTTCTACAAAATTAGCCGCTTTCTAAAGAGTCATCTGAACATTAAAAAGGCCTCACGGCGATGACAAATTTGTATTTTAAATCTACTATGTTTTCATTTTTATAATTTAAGTCCATTTTGTGTTTCTACAAAATAGGCCGCTTTCCACTTGGCCCCTTGACAAATTTAGATATTAAATCCACTATATTTTTTATTTTACAACTCAAGTCATTTGGTCTTTTCGTTACAAAATGGAATACTTTAAAGTCGGGAAGGAACCATGACTTATAATATAAGGATTGCTGACCAATATGGCTTATTTGCAACGAAAACATGAAAAGACTCTAAATTGCAAAATAAAATTAAAGCGGGTTTAATCTGCAATTTTTTCCTTAATTATGCGTGAAAAATTACATATTTTGTACTGAGAACACACAACCATCAGAAATTGGAAAAATGAAAATAAAATAGGTTTAATATGCAAAAAGTTTCTAACAGTGATACGCAACTGCTCAAAGAGAAAACAGTGCAAATTAAAGAGAACTTGGGAGACCTCCGTTTGCTTAACAGCGAGACCACCCCCAAAGAGAGAAGCAACTAGCTTTGGAGAGAGAGAGAGAGAGAGAGAGAGAGAGAGAGAGCCTAGCTTCTAGCTTCTCTCTAGCTAATCTATTCTCTCTTGATTGGACTGGGTCCGATTTCTTCTTCCTGTTTACCGAAATCGATCTCAGGTACGCCAATTATTATGACTTTTGTTTTGCGTGATCGCTTGGATTTTGTCCGGGGTTTCTCGATTCTGAGCGAGATCATCTGCTTCGAATCGTCCACTTCTTGTTTGAGATCGTTTGCTGTTATGTTGATGCTTTGTACTATTGGGTATGTTGATCCTTTCCGGGTAATCTAGCGATCAGTGCCCTAACTTTTTTTTTCTAGGATGTACTGCTGGTAATTGATTACTGCTTCTAGTGTATTTTGGAAAAAGTTGTGATTTTGGAAGGATTTTAACGCTTGCTGCTTTCCTATAGAGTTCTGTTTAGTGATATGTAAAAGATTTAAGGACGGAGAACCCTCTTTCGGTTGACAGGTGAGGGGTTTGGTAATCGAAGTTAACAAAATCCAATCTTGAATGGGTACCCCTTCGGGTGCAAACTGTAACCAGCAACTGCCTCCCAAGATGCTGCTACCTCCTCTCCAGCAACCTGTTCGAACTCCGACTTGGCAACAAACCCCCTTATCCATAGTTCCGTTGAATTCCCGTGCTCCCCCTGAAGACCAAGAACCTGGATCAAACTCTGACCAAGCTCATGACTCCGCGACCGAGAGTGCCAGCTCGCTTGAGACCTGGCCCATCGAACGAAACCCTCCCAATGCCATGAAGAGATCCGAGAAGAGTAAAGATGTTGATAATGAGGTTTCTGACCTGCAGGTAATTCGTAGAGTTTCTTGCGCAGATAAGCTGTCGCTCCGAGAAGTGGCTCGGGATCGAGTCGAGACTATTTCAGATAGAATGGCGGTTATGCCAGATGAAATCCTAGACGAGCTTAAAAGTGAGCTCCGAGTGATTTTAGAAGGAGTGGGTGGAATGCAGCATCAAGAGGAGTTCTTGTATCTGCAGAAGCTCATGCAGAGTAGAGCTGACTTGACAGCAAAGACTCTTTTGAGGGCTCACAGAGTGCAGTTAGAGATTCTTGTGGCAATCAATACAGGAATTCAGGCGTTTCTGCTTCCAAACATAAGTATTATGCAGAACCGCCTTATCGAAGTTTTCACATACAAGAGATGTAGTAACCTTGCATGCCAGAATGCCCTCCCTGCCGATGACTGTAGTTGTCTGATATGTGCTACTAGGAGTGGTTTCTGCAATCTTTGCATGTGTGTGGTTTGCAATAAGTTTGATTTTGAAGCCAACACGTGCCGTTGGATTGGTTGTGATTCGTGCTCCCACTGGACGCACACTAATTGTGCAATTTGTGTTGGTCAAATTGGAATGGAAACGTCTGCAAAGGGTGGAGCGGAAGCCGCAGAGATGGTTTTTCGATGCCAAGCTTGCAGCAGATCATCCGAGTTGTTGGGGTGGGTCAAAGATGTGTATGAGCACTGTGCTCCTGGATGGGACAGGGAGTCGCTGATGACAGAACTAGAATATGTTAGCAGAATTTTCCAAGCAAGTGAGGAGCCTCGTGGAAGAAAATTGTTCCTGATGTGCAATGAGCTCATGCGAAAGATAAAGACTGGCTTTGCAGATTCCGCAGCTCGCAGGATGTTATTGCTATTTTTCCAAGGTATGACTATTTGTGCAAGCATAAGAGGGGCCGCATTTGTTATTTCCAATAGAAGATTTTGATGGATATGCTTTTGCTTTCAATATCTCAGCCGTGGAATGATATTCGTCCGCATTCACCGTTTTCTTGTTGTTATTTCTAGTCAACAAATCTCTAACATTGCTAAAATGGGCCTTTATGTGCTCCCCCACATTGGTTAGTTTTTCTCAAGAACCTGCAACAACTGCTACATTCAGAAGACTAATTGAAATTGGCCTGAGTACACACCATTAGAAAGATATCATTAGAACAATATTTGATTGTTAATTTCCTTTGACCAATGAATAAACTTATTTCATCAAAAGTTCCTCTTTAAGAGAAGATATGCATTAGATACATCACTATGCTGCAGGTAGTTCAATTTTCTTAAAGGATTAGCATCTCATAGGTTATCTAATTGATGAACATGACAGATAATTGTTCTTTGTTTTACATTTTTTATTTAACCGCCAATCAAGTGCATTGAGTTCTGCAATATTATCATTGATTTTCTCCGTAGCAGATTTGAGGAAGTCGATGTAGTGCAGAACCTCAATGGCGTTGATAATTTTTGAAGAATGCACATAACAAGATATTTTTGTTTGGTGAATAGGAGCCATAGACTGTATTCCTATTTACAATTGTTGCAAAAAGAGGTACTTTTACATGTCTGTTATGGCATGCTCAGGGGAACCTTTTTCCTACCAATTAGTCGTTGCATCCAATTAAACCAGTTCGACATTCTAATTGTAATTCACTACATATGGGTTGGCTTCATTCATTGAAGTATATTCCATTTAGTTCCCAAGAGATCTGTGATGTAGGTAAGATGCATTTGAAGCTTATCCAACCACCCCTTTGACCCTTTGTCAATATCTATACCTTTCTGTTCATGCCTCATAACCATGCACTTTGTGTGTGGCCTGGTTTGAAGAGTGTGGTCCTGCAACTCGGCTTAACAACTCAGCCTATTCTACTAAAGTAGCTCATATCTATGTGTCCAGCCATGAGGAATCTACCCCTGTGCTACAAAATTGCCCAACTAATCAGGCCAATTGACTAGCTAGTAGCTACCCTATAGGCTGCATCTGTCCAAAGCTTCTGGTCTTATTCTGTTATTCTGTAGGGAAAACCTCTGGCCACTGGAGGCTATTACTCGTGATTTGTCATACAGTACACAAAAGCGTCATCCGCAACACTTGATGGATATAGTGCAAGCAAGACTGCTCCCTTGCTTGATACCTGCTATAAAATCCAGCATGTCTTGAGGTTGTCAGACAGTTTAGTAGTCTTGTCCCAGCAGTACCCAAACTTCTTGCAGATATAGAATGAGATAAACTTCGGAGACTGTTCTCCTCCCTAGTCCACAATAATCAAAGTTTGTGCTAAGTGTTATTAGTTTGAAGTCATTTTGTACGATAGCTGGTAAAAACATTTTCCAGATGCGTTTGTTCTCCTTAGGCTCTTGTTAGTTCTGCTGCACTAATGGGTACTTGCATAGTAAATCATCAGCGGCTGAGTTTTAATCCCAAACACTTTTTCATCTGTGCCAAGCAGAGCTTGAGCTAGACTCTGCAAAAAAGACTGAAACGGAGGAAATTGGGCTGTTGATTGCTGCTCCACAAGAAGCTTGCAATCGTATAGTGGAAGTGGTGCAAGAAACTGTTAGAAAGATGGAGCTGGTAGCAGAGGAGAAACTGAGGATGTTTAAAAGAGCTCGCCTGGCTCTCGAGGCCTGCGACCGCGACCTAGAGGACAAGGCTAGAGAAGTCGCGGAGTTGAAGATTGAGAGACAAAGGAAGAAGCAGCAGGTAGAGGAGCTGGAAAGCATTATTAGGCTTAAGCAGGCTGAGGCTGAGATGTTTCAGCTGAAGGCCATGGAGGCCCAACAGGACGCAGAGAGGCTCCAAAGTATAGCTCTAACCAAATCTGAGAAGTCCGAGAAGGATTATGCTAGTACATACCTGAAGCGCCGGTTAGATGAGGCTGAAGCAGAGAAGCAGTATCTATTCGAAAAGATGAAGCTTCAGGAGAGCCACCAGGCTGCAGTTGGAAGCAGCAGCAGGGGCAGCGAAACATCACAGACACCGATGTTGTGCAAAATCCAGGACTTGTTGAAGAACATGTACAATGTGCCTCCGAAGACAGATGAGCAGCAACAGCCCACAGATCTTCGGTCTCTCAACTCTGTTCCTTGAAGTAAATACATGGCTTGAAGTTTAACAATATTGTGTTGATTCTTGCCTGAAATTGTTGTAATCATCAACAAATTTATGAGCTGGTTTTTTTTTTTTTTTCCTTTGAGGTGTTCTTTGTATACTCACTGATCTATAGCGCAATATTTAAACCTTTGCTAAGTCGCACATTTTGATAGTTTCTGAATCTACATTGAACAAACTCTGTTTTTTTTTTTTTTTTTGTTCGAGATACATGTATGATGTTCGAAGGTTCCAAATCTTTCCAAATGGTATTCAAGTTGTCAAGGGGGCTGTTTGATTGCATCTACAGCGATTGTATAGCCGTGTGATCGAATGAAGATGGATACTGAATTTGTACAGCGCGGTAATGCCATAGATTCTAGTGTGATCGAAATCAATTTCCCACGTGATGCTATATATCGCGATATCTTCCTTTCTCTATTAATTCTTCTTCTCCGGTTCTACGGCACTCTTATTTTTTTTTTATAATAGTATGATCAAAGATAATTGCTGTAATAATAAGAAAAGGGTGGTCAATGGTCCCAATGATTGAGATCATCTCATGCTCCATTCAAGATAATTAAAGCTTTCTTGGGACTGAACTACTCATGATTGGACCAAGACTTGGCATCCATAGCGTCCAACTTTGTCTTCTGTTAAATGAAAACAGAGAATTTATTGTGTATTCTAGCAAAAAATTTCGAAAGAAACAAACCGAACTTATTTTCAACATTATTTTTGTTTTCATGAAAATCCAAACACCCCTTAAATATTTTCCTATGAGCATTCTGAGATGATTGGTGAAAATAAATTATTTGCTATAGTTTTAAGTTGTGGGGGTGATTAATGAAATAAATATACATTAATGCCGTCTAAGGTTAAGCATTAAACATAGACGACCAAAGCTATATACCGTTTTGTTAATGGACCCATGCTAGGGTAGTGCCACGTGCCCCCCCCCCCCCACATGAGCACCATGAGCTGGCGTCCTTGTTGCGGGGGGTTTGATGATGGTCTGGTGGCCGTCGATTCAGTGTTCCCTCAATCGCAACAAAAACATGAGAGATGGGACGGTGGATAGCTATCTGATCGCGATGGACGGCGGAGATCTCGGTTTCGAACGCATCGGATTCGTTTGAATCTTTCGCATGTCCGAGCCCGGCAGTAGAGACGGTTGCGCGTACGCCTATTGCTGTCGCCTCCTTGTCGTGTACTGGGTTTTGTCGTATAGATGTCTGGACGGCCGTATGCATTATGGAGATGAGATCTGGTGAGCTGGCCATGACACGGAACAGCGGCACAAACAAATAAAAAAGCAATGTTTTGCTGACTCCTCACTCGTTAACTCATAGGTTCAGGTGTGGTGGGGCCCCCTTGTTTTTCCTTTATTCATTTTTTAAAAAATAAAATTTTGTGTATATGGATGGTCACATGATATGTGCAATACACATGCCACGTGATCGGTAGTAAGGTACCGACTGATTGATCTATTCCATCGGTACTGAGGTAGATGAGGTGTCGATGAAATAGATCAATCAGTCGGTACCTCACTACCGATTGGACAGCGTGTGTAACATATATGCTAGTGTCACAAATTTGCCTTTAAGATATAATAAAACCCGATCTTAGATTGATGTTTGACTCCATTATCAACTGACAAAATCAAACCCTAACTCCCTTAATCGAGAATTCCATTCTAGCATATAAGAAAGTTGAAATCCATCGATGAGAGAAAGAGATATTAAATTTTGGATGATTTTTTAAGTATATTTTTGAAATTAAAAAGATAACTACATATAGATAGAGATACTAATCCCACGAAGATGTGGGTTAAAAAAGGTAAGATACTTCTCCATTATTTTAATATACATGGATATCATTAAAAAAGATAAGATACTTCTCCATTAGTTTAATATACATGGATATCATTAAAAAAGATGTCTTTTCATATTTAAATATAAAGAGATTCTTTGTAAAGAGGTAAGACAGTGTCTCCTCACATAAACGAATGTCTTTTGAATAGGAGTCTCGAATATATGCTTCACAAAACCCACCGTACCATTTGAAAAATCCTCAACATATATGAGATTTGGTGTTCTTTTGACTATCTTGTTTAAGCCCAATTGGATACACTGTGCATGTGTTGGAAACTTTGGAATAGATTAGGTATGGTGTGCAATATATGGTTATTGTAAAGTATTAAACAAGTTGAGTTAGAGTTAAATAAAGTCTAAAGTTGAGTTGGAGTTAAAATAAAGTCTCCACTTGGTAGAGTGGCAAACAGCATCCAGATTTGACCCAATGTTTGGCTCATTGCATTTGACTTTTTAATGTTGCATCAGCTGATGTATTTCATACTTTTAGATGTTGTATCAATTATTCTCGTTTTGGTTAACACAACTTCTTTCATTAAAAACAATCAAATGAACGTTTCCTCTCACGTGTGTGAGTTCGAAAGAATCCAAATGTACTGTTTACCGGGAAAAAAATACTCATACGTCGGCTTGCGTATACTCATCATCTCAAGCAAGCAATGATCATCGATTTAAGCGCATGACACGTACCCATCTAATGGGTTATAAATATAGCACATGCGGCACTATATGGATGCGACAGGTGGACGAACCAACAACTTGGTTAGTGGAACCATCACGTATAAAATAACGTGAGAAAAAGCGTCGGCCAATAGGAAGAGATGCGCATTAAATGTTACTCGGCGTCTATATTCAAACGTCATCATCACGCCGCCTCCACATTCATTACGATGCAATCCAACAGTACGATACTCGAGGCATCGAGCTTTCCTTTATCACCCAATCACGGGATAAGCAAGCTTGAGGTCGAGGCACTCCACTAGAGCATTGATCCTCAAGGTTGGATCGTTAATATAAAGTCAATATCCCGGAGCCAAGCGACCTCTAGGTTGAACCGAGACCCATGACTTCAAGGTCGAGAGACCCTAGGAAGTCACTATTCCTGAAGGTCGAGCGACCTGGAGGTCGAGTCCTTTGTGAAACCACATGGACCTTATCCCCATAACCCGACTAAAGGTGAAAGAATAGGGAGTGGGGTCAAGCAGTTATTTCATGTGGGTTACGTGTCAAAACTATAGCAAGATCCAACCTACGATGAGGATTACCAAAAGTCATGGGTCATGAGAGACGAGTGGCGGCTAGTCACATGGAGGTGGCGATCGGAAATATAAAGGCTTTCAAGGTAGAAGAAGAAAGGACCCCGATTAAAATCAGACTCTTCTCTACTACTATTTTAGCTACTTTAGTTACTGTTTTAGCTTGTATCGATAGGAGTTGTTTTCAAAATTCTTCTTTGGAGTTGTAATCATCAGTTGCTGTTTGGATAGAAGTAAGTAACATCTCTTTAGTTAAGTGGTTTATGCTATGCAGGCTTAAAGATTCAATCTTTCATAAAAGAATAAAAGCAGGAATCAGGAAAATTTCAATGGCCTAAAGGTAGATCCGAAAGTCAGTGTGAACTAATTAATCAATCAATCAATCATGAAACTAAGATTTTACTTCAAGCCATCCAAACGTTACAAATGTAAAATGTTTGATAGGTACACCAATGATGGATTCCATAATCAATCTGTGTCTTATTTCCAAATAGGTCTCTGGATGTCACAAAAAAAATAAATTTTCCAATATGTGGACAGGGTCAGAGTCACATGAAGTGTGTCACTAGGATGGCCCTCTGTCACTCACCTGCACTAGCAACTAACACATAATGGTAGGCTCTCTGTAGGTGTCCTCCATCTGCATGATTAGAAGTGACAACGGTACCATAGGATGGGTCTCATGTGCTTGGGTTGGGGATCAAGGTCTTGGCTGCCAAGCCTCCTAATTCATGATTGCAATCTTGGGGGCTGACTATTAAGTATTAACACAGTGCTTAAGTGGTTTCTCATGTAGCAGTTAACACATGTAATCTCCTGTGTGAAATTTTGGATTCGAATCTTGCATGAGAAATTTATGATTGTACTCATCGACTACATTACATCATTATGCCTATAGATTTTGGTTTTTTTGTTTACTAACTTTTGGACTTGTCTAATCAGAAAATGGGGGGAGGAAAACAAAAGAAGTATGGACCTACTTCATCCAAAAGTATGCTATAATCCAGGTCTAAATACTTTCCAGCGGCTCCTTATTGTACTTTAATAATAAGTGGGAGCAAAGTTGACATAAAGTTGGATAAACAACGTAGTTAGGTTCAATCATCAATTGCACCTTGCATCTTGCATCCCAACACGTGATATATTGAACTACATTCTCTAACAGCTAATACCATGTTTTTAATAGGAAATGATGGATTGTTGTTGTGGCAAAGCATCGACGACGTCCACTTTGGGAACAACATTAATGGAGCCTCATGACACCTAAAATAGAAGGTCTTTTATGGGCACTTGTTTGGTACTATTGTTGGATCGACAAACAAAATTGATTGAGTTGTACAACTCGAATTCTCGAAAGGTTAAGTTACATACTCAAATATATAATAAAAAATATCCATGTCATATATATTCGGTTAAGTACCGAATGTGTTGATACTAAAACAAATGCAAACTCTTTTTCCTTATACATGACATGAGTGTTATGCATAAGTTGACAAATACCCGAATGCATGTTATCGCAAGTTTCATTTTATGGATGAAGTCTCGCAGTCATATAAAGATTACAACATGGCTCGTTACGAGGAATCCAACGAGATAGCTCATGCAAAGGCCGACACGACGGCTTACGCCGAGGCCAATAGGGCACGCTTTGAACAGTTTTCGGAGTTTTCTTCTACCGTTGTCTACGTAATTCTCATTTGCTTTGTTGTCCTCCTTGCTTCTTCTTTTTTTGTATTGATGTATCTGGTCTAAAACTGGAAAATGGCTTCTAGCTTGTTTACTTTATTTCGAGTTAATTTAGAATTTGTTGGTTTGTTTGTGTATCTGAGTATAATTTATTCTACTTTAGTCATGTTGATTATGTCGAATATGTGATTTGAAAGTTAAGGTGAATATCTGCATCATAATATTAGTAGCATGAAATTAGAATATTATATATATTATATGTATTATAATATTATTAATTATGAAAGTCAAGGTGAATATTATATGTATAATTAAATTATTAATCAAATTGTCAATATGTCCCATAAAAAAAATCAAAGGTGGAATTTACTTTCTATATCACAAATTCCAATTTCTATTCCACCTTTTCCATTCAAACATCATTTTCTTATTTCAAATAATTATTACTGATTTATGCATACTTTTCAACGAAATATTAGAACTTTATCTCACTACTTATCTTAACATATTAATCCCTATCATCTCTAAATCCAGAATAGTTTATCCCGCAACCAGATGACACCTAAGGCTCAGTCACAGGCTAGACTCTAGAAAAGAAGATAATGTGTGGTAAATAATTTGTTTGGATAATGGTACCTCACTTTCTCGAATCTATTCAATCATCAAGTATACTCTCAGCAAAGAGATCATTGCATGGTCCCGGGACGGGACCATCATAAACAATGGAATAATTTCATCATCTGACAATTATCATCTACCTATTTCAAATCCAGTCATGCTTTGTCCTATTTATGTAGACCCTATATTGTTGAACAGGAGATCAAGACCTTTATACCCATCCTATGTTTGAATTTAACAAAGAATTTCTTCTTGCCTTATCTTCTAGCAAACCCATCAAGCAAGAGGAGCTTTTTCTCTTGACAAAAAAAAGAAGAAAATCAAGCAACAAGAGCTTGTTTGGCTGAAATTTTGTTCCTATGATAAATTGATAGTTTTCTAGCACCACAAGACTTTTGTCAAGTCAATCCTTTGCTTCATTCTAGTAGAGACAGTTAGATGTGTAATTTATTTTTTCATTCACATCAAACATCCCATCCATGCAATCCTTAAAATACAGCTTCACAGTACTTCATTTTCCATTATAGACCCTTGTTGCCCAATTGGGAGTAAGTCCACTTGTATGATTAGATTAAACAAATCCACCAAGCATCATATTATAGCAACTTGCATCTTGAGTACCTAATGAAAACTTCTTCCTATATTCTATATTGATTATGATTTCAAACAGTTTTTAACCAGTCTTCATACTTTAAAACTTCTATAATCCTGTTGGTACCACCAATGGCTTTGTCATACATAAACAAAGTACATTTGGATTGTAATATAGGCTTGCATCTAGTTGACAGCTTGCCCTTTGAACTCTGAACCATAGCTGCAGCTTGAAGAACACCTATAGCTCTATAAGAAAGACAGTTATGGTTAGTATTAACCATTCAATGCATCAAAGTCCACCTTTTGCTCTTCATTATTGAATAGAAAGAGAAAAAAAATTGAAACATAGACGTATCTACAGGGAGATGAGGAAGAGCTGGGTCCACTGAGTCCCTACACTCTGTGGCTGCCATCACCTTCTTCACCCCATCTGCACAGCTCTACCTTTTCTGCCATTTTTTATAGAATAAACAGTGTGGTACCTCTCTAAAATGGACAAGGGAGAAGTCCCTTTCAACACAACAAAGCAAAAGAGGCTTCACAGACATGAGAGGAGGAAAAAGGGGGGGAGGGAGAAGAGTAAGAGCAATAATGCTGTGTCATTTGTTTTTCTTGAACCTTCTTGTTTCTTTATAAGCAACAGACAAAATTTCCGCTTTACAAAATTGTTTCCCCCCCTATTTTTCTTAATGTTTTGTGCCTAAAAGTGAAGACATTTGTCATTGCTAGTCTGGTTTTTCATGAAGGTTTCTCAGGTTTTTTTTTTTTTTTGGAATTTTTGGCTTTTGGCTATTCCACTCTTATTTTTGTTGTTGTTTTTTTTTTGTTTTCACATATGGTCCTCTCCCACCACACCAGGCCCACCAGATGATGAGATAATGATGCAACCAGCAACCAACAACAAATGCTCCATACCAACCTACACAGCATTTTAGACAGAGTTTGTTTCCTCAAATTTGTATGTCTTCGTTCTTTAGCTCTCTTTGTTCTCTCTCTCTCTCTCCACATGCAGTGATCAATGATTCCAGCCCAGATTGAGGAAAAACCAACTGGGTCTCCTTGGGATATCTCTTATTATTGGACCGTTTCTATAGTGGGGTTTCCAAAAGGTATAATCTTGATGGGTTTTGGGAGGTGCCAGAGGTAGGGAGAAGGGGAGCAGCTGAGAAGAAGCAAGAGAGATCTTCATACCCTATCTCTTTCTGATAAAATTCCTGAGATTTCTGGATTCCTCTCGAGTGGGCACACCAAAAAGGTGTGGTCTTGAGGGCTTTTGGGACGGGGACAGTGAAAATGAGCATAAGGAGTAGGATATAGTTGGGGGGAAGGAGATGGGAGGAGAGGAAAGAGTGTTCTACTTCTCCATCTGATGAAATTTCCAGTCTGGATTGGAAAAATTCCAACTTGGTATCTCTCGTCTCCACTCTGTTGCTGTAAAGTTGGCATCTTGGAGTGGTTTCCATTTGGATGAGCTCTTCCCGGCTCGCCGAGCTACTTTGTGGGTTTTCACGGTCTTTTGCGTCGTGGCCGAGGTGGGTTCCTGTACAAATGGCTTGGGAGAAGGAGGAGGACGGGGGCGGCGGTGGCGCGAAGGAGTGTGATGGATGTAGGAGGTGGAGGGCTAGGCTTTTAGCTATGTGGGTGTTCAGTGGTGTTATCGGCTCCATTTGGTTTTCTTGTGGTCTGGAGGAGTATGAACTTTGGCGGAGGACGGAGAAGTCCAGGGATTTGATTGAAGACAGAGGCCAGCTTCTTGTGGAACAGTTTAATCTTAGTGTTGCTCAGCTTGAGGCCTTGGCCTTGCTCTTATCAGCATCAGATAAGGTACTTCATTCCTGCAGGGTTTATAAAGTTATTTTAATACTTAAAGATGTTGGATGTTGATGCTGATTTGTTCCATGTTCTTGATTCTTTTACTTCGTTAATTTTTGGTGTACAATATGAGGTCACCTGCGAATAAAAGTTCAAGAATGCCAGTAATGGAGCATAAAAATCTGAAAGTGAACTGGGAGAGAAGTTGTTTTTCCTTCTCTCCACTTCTCTTAATTTGACTGCAAGGCATGCAACTATGAGTTATTTTGGTATGATCTGTTGTTATACGCTAGTATGATCTGTTATAGGCTATCTGTCCAACTGTCTTTCCATTGTGAACAGAGTGTGTATAGGTTTATGATTGTTTGATGGTCCATGATTTTCTTGTCTGTGCATGCGAGGACTTCTACGTGTCCTGCTTTATGACGGGCTTTTAAACGATTGGTTGCAATCTATATGTTGCATTTCTGCACATAGAAAGTGTGCAACATTTCATGTTTTAGAGCATGTATCTTCGAGTCCATGTGGTTGTGCAATCTCGACTCATCCCACATTACTAGCTGAATTGAATAGGAAGCTAAGAAGAAATATGCATTGCCAAGAATCACAAATAAATTGTCTTGGTGGCAGTTATTAACTGTTATCCAGTACCAAGTGCTCATGAAATGAAGGAATTGCTTTTTTGTCGGTTAGGTTCAAATCAAGCTACTATGTAGATGTACTTGTACATACCCGTGATAGTCTTAAAATAGTCAAAGGGAAAAGTTGTACAGCCAGTAAGGGGGAGTAGGCTTTTAGTAACCTTACCAAGGTTCCTGTATGACAAATCATAACTATCATATAAGTATGGTTTCACATTCCAGGTGGGCATTCGTTGAGTAAAACTAAGATCAAGGTCTGCAATCAATGTGTTTCCTTATTCTTTAACGAATAAGTTTGTGAGAAGATTTCCTATTATTTACCTATGGCATGAGTCTTCTTTTGCATAACTGACATTTAACTGAGGCAGACTGGGTTCAGGGTTTACAGAAATTGATTATCATATTCTTTGATACATACATGCTTTTGAAAACTTCCTCCGAGGAAATTTTGGTGAAAATGTTATTATTATGTTATTCCATCATGAATCAGAATCGAATTATTTCATATGCTTGAATGAGAAGCCTTTATGCTATATTGGAATAAAAACCCTCTCTTAAATTCTTCCAGTTGTAATATACACTTGGAACGGATCTTAGATGTTGGGTGGCTGTCCTGTATGGGGCATATGTTGAGAAACTTTGGATATGTAAAGTTTTAATGCTGATTCTGAGATCTTGGTAGTTGGTTTTTCTTCAAAGGAAGATCTGCGTCGGTATTCCTGGCATGTACATCTGTTTCAATTTTCTATGCGGGTGACAATTTCAGCTTTCAACTAAAAGAGCTATATTTAAATTTCAGCTTTCAAGTAAAAGAGCTATATTTCTAAACTTTCTGACAAAGTGTAATCCGTGTTACTTTTTGTCCCTCACTAGTGTCGTAATTAGCTTCAGCTAGAATGTTGGAACGCTAAACCCATCTTTGCGCACATAGGATAAACGCCTGCAATGATATCTACTTTGGCGTTATATTTTGCTTGCAAACTTTTGAATATATGAGATAGTCTGTATGTAGAAGTTTTGGCATCCAAGAAACACTAGTGACCACATTTCAATGATTTTCAGGAAATTTTCTGGTTGTTATAGTAAATTTTGGATGCTCATCACTATTATCAGTCAATGAGACTCTTTCCTTGCTATTGGTACAGAGAACAGTTTATGAGTGTATGGTGAAGTCTCTATCTGAAAGGCCAAGCGATATTCTCTATCACTCCATGAAAGAATCGGTTTTTGGGAGTGAGAGTTTCCAAATTTGCCGAGATGGAATGAATAGAAAGACAGTAGTTGAGGATCAGTGTCATGCTGAATATGGCTATCTGTCTTTGGTGCCTACGAACTCATTGATTGAAGAAGAGCAGATGCCAGTTCCATCCTCCCAAAAGATCATTTCAAGTTCTGGAGATGTCTCACATGAGAAGGTGCATCTACATGCCCTAAGTATGGTTTTTAAGAATAGTACTTTCTAAGTCATCACACTGCAAGATTGTAAGATGTTGGCCAGATAATATGATATGCTGTTTCAGATAGGTAACAGAAAAAGAGTATGCTAATGCTACCTGCTCATTAAAGTATAGCATGAAATATTTACTTGTATCTTAGTTCACTATGTATCAATGATTGCCGTGCCCATCCCGGCTTAGAGCGATACGTATCGTGCCAGTACATGGCCAGCACATTGCCTGTAGCGGCAAAAGAGTATGCTACCTAAATGTTTTTATATTGTCAAATAAAGGAGCATACATGAGGTAACTATATTTGTCATCTGACCTCAACTCTGGGTACAAAGATCCTCTATGTCTTTTACACAATGGGCATCAAGTTCATGAGATATATCAGGGAATGAATGTTATTTTGGCTTTTTACTGCATTTGCATATCTTCATTGATGAGTAAGCTTGCTTTATGTGTATGCGATGTATCGATCCACTATAACATATCTTGCTTCAAAGAACTATTTTCATGTAGGAATTTAATCGGACGTGTGTTCATCTGTTTTTATTTGTTCCAATATGTTCTTCAATGATTATTCTTTTGGTAAAATTTTCGGTTCTTAACTCCATCTTCTAAAACTGTGTTAGGAGAATTTACTTCAGGATGTTAATCCATTAATTGAGATTGTTCGGATGTGAGCATCTTGACTTGAAGCTGATCACAATTGATCACCTCTTATAGGTTTCTGAATATTTGCAAACAAGGAAATGGGGACGCCATGGAGTTAGACTTCACAAAAGGCTTGTGATTCTATCATCAAAAATACTTTTGTGGATCCTTTTGGGGATGGTGGTTCGTTATAAAGATTTGTTCAATCCTTACAAGTTTCGGAAGCCCTCACATCAAAAAGTCCCCCACAGTCTTAAGAAACAGCAGCAGCATCAGCATAACCAACTTCAAAATGCAAAGTGTGGTGGGAGGTGGAGGAAGAAAATCCTTCTTCTTGGAGTCATTCTTGGGGTTCTGGTGTCTATCTGGATCTTCTTTAGCATGAATGCTAACATTATATCGAGGAGGAAAGAAACTCTAGCAAACATGTGTGATGAGAGGGCTCGGATGTTGCAGGATCAGTTTAACGTGAGCATGAACCATGTGCATGCATTAGCAATTCTGGTCTCGACATTTCATCATGAAAAGAACCCATCTAGTATTGATCAGGTATCCATCTCCTTTGATCTCTGTTCTTGATGCTGTATAGCAAGGATTGCCGTGCCGCTGGCACGCGCCGAGCCGGTCCCTGGCCGGCTCGGCACTTGCCACCGGCACGGACCGGCACGGTCTGGCACGGACTTTTAGATGTTTGGTATACCACATTTATTATTTGGCACGGAGTTTTGACCATATATTTGATGTTCTACATTGATTTGGAGATCTTTTGGGATCTTTGAGCACTCAAAATGAGAAAGAATAGATCTATATATAGGCTAAGGCTTAGCCTATATGTAGGCTAAGGCTGCTTAGCCACTAAGCAAAGCCTCCTCTCGTGTGGCGGCCTCCCCGGCCTCCTCCTTGCATGCGGCGGCCTCCCCTCCCTCCTCCCTCCTTCTTGCGTGCGGCGGCCTCCCCTCCCTCCTCCCTTCTCCTCTCTCCTCTCTCCTCTCTCCTTTCCTCTCCCCTCCCATCCTCTGGTTTGGCCCCTCCCCTCCCCTCCTCCCCTCTTGTTGTGCATTGGATGCCTTGGATTCTGTCGCCGGCTCGACTATGACACACTACGCAGAGTTAACGGGGTCCGGGGCAGCACCCCGGCGGGGATCGACCTGGATTAGGTTATGTAACTCGGCAGCGCCCCCTGTTGCCGACCGGCACCAGCCATTTGCCGACCGGCAAACTGGTGTGCCAACCGGCACCGGCCAGTGCCGGTCGGCACAAGGCCGAAGCCTGTTGAGTCAGAGCCGGTTCAAGATATCGAGCCGGTATCCTACCGGCTCGATATTTGCCGACCGGCACCGAGGTTGCCGGTCGGCACGGGAATCCTTGCTGTATAGCATGTCGAGGTAAATGTATTTAGTGCCACTCAATGTGGATTGAAGTAATAGTTATCATTTATTGAGGTTGTTTTCTAGTTTTCTGCAATCTCTGCTCTAAGTTGTATGTATTCCTAGAGCTCTTCGACGCTACTCTATTCTGTTTCAACTCAGCTTTTGCTATATTGTCCTAGGGCCTACTGAGCCAATTAATTTGAAAAGAATCTAGGCCAGAAAATGCTAATTGGCTGTTTAGTTTCTTATGCCAGAAACTGTGTTAAAAAAATGGGTTTTACCAGTGATTAGTAAATTTTATTTTTTTTAGTTGAACAGAACAAATATCTTTGTGTTATCTCACTCATTCCACTTCTATTATTTTGCTTTTACGTTCGTGCATAACACAGTAAATGTTCTTACAATGTTAATGGCAAAGCATCCTTCCATGTCTTACACTTTTCTGGAAACTTTTTGGAAAAGGAATTAAGCATTATGTAATTATGACAAAAGCATAAAATAGGAAAGGTGAACCAGTTGTCACAGAATGTCAGAAACCTTGACAGCATGAATGTTAGAGGCATGCCAGCAATCTAACCTTATCCTTGTATCTCTGGAAGAAAACATTTGCAGAATACACGGCGAGGACAGCTTTTGAGAGGCCACTGATGAGTGGTGTTGCTTACGCTTTGAGAGTGCCCCACTCACAGAGGGAGGAATTTGAGAAGCAGCATGGCTGGAGGATCAAGAAAATGGAGACTGAGGATCAGTCTGCAGTTCAAGATGAATACATACCTGAGAAGCTTGATCCTTCACCTTATCAAAATGAATATGCACCAGTTATATTCTCTCAAGAAACTGTCTCTCATATTATATCACTCGACATGATGTCTGGAAAGGTGAGCATATTCTTATTGTTCAATTTTATGCTTCTTTTATTTGATATATATATATATATATATATATTTCATTTCTGTGAGAAACCCCAATGTTTATTGACCACCTGGATTTTATTTCCTCAAACTTATAGTACTCAGTGTTCGGCAGTATTAAGTGTGTAGAATAGTAATCTATTCCACAAACAAGGTATCATGACTGCTTGTAGGTGTGTCTTTTCCAGCATTTTTAGCAGCCAATCTGTATTGCATATTTCTTGAGGTAATAAATTTTTCCTGCTCTTTATAACTCAGATTGGGTAGGAACTGTATTCAAGCCTGGGCCTAGGAGCTCAAGTATCCGCTAGCCAGTAGCATTCCCTGTAGCCTAGGTTTTTGTTGTTCAAGGAAGTTTTGTTGCATTCAGTTGTATGTTTCCTCAGGAAGATCGTGAGAATATATTGCGAGCAAGGAGCACAGGAAAGGGGGTTCTGACATCTCCATTTAACCTTTTGAAGTCCAATCACATTGGAGTGGTACTTACATTTGCCGTGTATAAGGCTGACCTTCATCCAGATGCTACTGAAGAAGAACGCATTAATGCAACTGAAGGGTAAGTTGCTCGCTTGAATATCTTACCAGGTCGTTCCACCAGTAAAAGAAAGCTTTAGGGGATTGCACTATTGTTTGTCTAATTCCAGTATTTTGTTTGATAGGTATCTTGGTGCGTCTTTTGATGTACCATCTCTGGTGGATAAGCTTCTTCAACAACTTGCTAGCAAACAGACAATCATTGTTAATGTGTTTGACACCACTAATCCTTATGCACCTATAAAGATGTATGGACCTAATGTCACTGGTGCTGGTGAGATGCATGTCAGTAATCTGGATTTTGGGGATCCACATCGAAAGCATGAAATGCATTGCAGGTAGCCATTCTCATTTGTGAGCTTACCTAATGGCACCAACAGTGGGGACCATGCATCTTAATGAGAATTATTAATTGTTCCATCAGATTCAAACAAGAGCCTCCACCACCGTGGTCAGCAATAACAACATCATTAGGAGTTGCAGTGATTGTTTTGCTTGTTGGGCACATATTTCACGCAGCCATAAACCGCATCGAGAAGGTTGAAGATGACTACCGTGAAATGAGAGAGCTGAAAGTTCGAGCAGAAGCTGCTGATGTAGCAAAATCACAGGTGATTTATTTTTCATGTTTTTTTGTAGCTCTAATCAGGTTAGATTCTAACAAGGAGAATAGGGCACACGGACACTAAAAACTTGCTGATAATCAAATTGCTAACCTTGTTTTTTTTTATGTGGCATAGTCTAACTCATTGTTTTTTAGTAATTGTACTCCACATTAAATTCCAATCTAATGTGCTTTGTATGTCTGTTGTAGTTTCTGGCAACTGTTTCCCATGAAATCAGGACCCCCATGAATGGGGTATTAGGTCGGTGACTTCTTTTATGTCTTTCATTGTATATACAAGTCTAGTTCTCTGAACTTTTTTCAAAGTGATTCTCTGTCCAATTCAGGAATGCTGCAGTTGCTGATGAACACACAACTTGACGCAACACAAAAGGATTTTGCGATGACTGCTCAGGATAGTGGGAAGGCTCTAATTACGCTAATTAATGAGGTCCTTGACCAGGCTAAGATTGAGTCTGGCAGGCTTGAGCTAGAGGCTGTTCCTTTTGATGTTCGTGCTGTTTTAGACAATGTGCTGTCACTTTTTTCTGATAAGTCACAGGTCAAAGGCATTGAGGTAAAAGCTGAATTTATCTCTAGGTATTTCTTTTGTTGCATGTCATTCTGTGTTGGTGATTGTTTAATGTCTTTCATGGTTTTTGTAGTTGGCTGTGTATATTTCAGATCGGGTTCCAGAGGTTCTTATTGGTGACCCGGGACGTTTCAGGCAAATCATCACAAATCTTGTTGGAAATTCAGTAAAGGTCTGGTGTTCGGTGCAGACTTCTAGTAAAATATTGAAATTTCTTGACTTTGTTCTTACACATGGCAGTAACTTTTCATCAATTTTTACTTCCTTTTAGTATCCTTCTCTGTGGTATGATATTTACACACCATGTCAAGGATATAATGCTATACCAACTATTGCCTAGCACGGATAACACAATAGTGGTGTTTTAAACTATTTCTTTTCTCTACCCATATTGACAACTTCATGATCTTAGTATTAGCCATACTGGTATTACATGTACCATGCCGTGACAGCAATGGTCCCTTTAAGGAAACCACTTGATAAAACCTCATCTGACTAGGGAACTATGACTGATGATTACCAACAGACTTGCAACGGGGTATATGAGGGATATCCTCATATATGACATGGAAGGGCTATTTGAGTTTAATTATTGCTTGAAGGCATGATAGTTTGTCCAGCTTAAAAAAAGAAGAAGCTGATTTAGCTGCCTTACAATTTCAGTTTACAGAAGAAGGACACATTTTCGTCTCAGTGCATCTGGTCGAGGAGGTGAAGAGCTCATCTGATGTTAGCAACCGAGTTTTGAAACAAAATCCTGAGCTAGTTAAGAATGACACGGGTATATCATGCATCACATTGAGTGGGTATCAGGTTGTGGAGAGATGGAAGAGCTGGGAGAAGTTTACAATGTCCAAGTTTTCTGCTGAAGCCACTGATTCGATCAACTTGCTAGTGACTGTTGAAGACACGGGTGTGGGAATACCTGAGGATGCTCAGAGTCGTATTTTCATGCCTTTCATGCAAGCTGACAGTTCTACTTCACGGACATATGGTGGAACAGGTATAGGTTTGAGCATTAGCAAATGCTTAGTGGACTTGATGGG
>OY986974.1:5845282-5910205 GCA_963920575.1 Narthecium ossifragum | reverse complement strand
AGGCCACAAGACAAATCCGTCAAATGGAAAATCATGTAAACGAACTGATTAAATCTGGAGAAGCATCACAAGAGGTGTATGGAAATACGGCTCACTGTCATGTACCAATATTGGCCATGACAGCCGATGTATTCCAGGCCACACATGAAGAATGTCTACGATGTGGTATGGATGATTATGTCTCAAAGCCATTTGAAGAAGAGCAGCTCTACTCTGCTGTAGCTCATTTCTTCGAGATAGATTCAGTTGATCAAGTGTCTTAAGTGGTACCAATTGCTTGAAGGAAATTCTGCTCGGGGCTAGGGCTCTTAATCAGCTAATTCTTGTGTTGGGAGGGCTATCAAAAGTGACATGATAAATCCGGCCTAACACTGAAGGTCCTGGGCTTCCTGATCTGGTAAGTGTTGGTTCAAATATTCAATGGTCTCCATTATTTGGCATCTTATGCTTGTAGAGGCACACACATGCATACAAACTATGCACATTATATGCTTTCAACAGCCAAGTAGAAACTGTAGTATGCTACTTTCCCTGTCCTTTTGCCCTGAAAGTGTCTGATTTATGAATATCACGATAATGTTCTCTTTCAGGAGGCTAAGGTAGCAAAATCGATCCATAAACTATCTTAGAACAAAAGGAGGTTCTTGGCCACCAGAAGTGCTAGGCTTTATTAGCAACATCAATATGATAAACATAGAATTGTCCACCATCTATGATGCATATATTGTTGAACAAGAACAATGAAGATAGCATCTTTGCCCTTCACATATGTCCAAACAAGGGTAGCTTTTGATCTGTAATATTTATCTTGCAACTAAACATTTGGCTAAATGTGGAGATATAGTTTCTCAAGATGAAGCAATTTTGATTGCAAGTCCTCCAAAGTTTTGCAATTTATCAAACATCCATCACAAGTGTATCTCTAATGATTTTGGCATTATTCCCCAATGTTCTTCCCCTTATTTCATAAACACCATCATACCTAAGTGTAAACGTGAAACAAACAATAAATCTTCTTTGATCTATTTGGTTTGGGGCAATTATGGATTCTCTTTATCTTTTCCCTCACTCGGAAGTTTAATGGTAGTACCACCCAACATGATAATTTGTTCATAGAAACTTTTGCACTCAAGTCACATTGTTTGTTTTGCCTTGAAAATCCAGGTTCTATTGTGCATATTGGATGGAAACTATGAGCTATGATATGAGGCGGCTTGTGAGAGGTAACAGCTGATCTGTTCCCTCTTATATTGTACAATTGTTGTAGAGATTTCAGGACTTCAGACTATAGTATACACAATGGTGTCAATATGTGGCTCGGAGTTTGTCGAAGATGCTTTCATGCTTTGCGTCGTGATCTGTGAAAAGAGTTGTAGATAATATGCGGGATAGCTTTTACTGGTGTCGTGAACGCGAGCAAAGATTTCTTGTCAACCCCATGTAGCGGTAGTACAGGCTGTTGGATGCAGTTCAATTTTTTCACTAGCATTTTAGTCCTTATGACCTTTGTAAGAATGCAATAAAATTTCATTTGTTATTTACTTATGCCTGCAAGTATAATGCAACTCAAATGTCTTTCAATAGCATTACTTCTTTACAAGTTGCTTACAGGACTGTTAATGGTGGCTTGTAACTCTTCCATGTCTTTTAATGTAAGATTTCTTTTTAAAGTTCCTTTGAAATGATAAGATGTCGAAGTTCTTCATGTTATTTGCTTGGACATCTTTTAGATCATTTTGATGTGCCTCTTATGGATATTGGCTATGGTGTGTTTCTCTGAGATCCGGCGGAATCTGCAAATAATGTGTTGAATTTTTGGTTATTTATCTTAGTTTCGTTGGCAATGACTGAAGAGTTTCCTTAAATTTGGTTATTTGTGGATATTTGACTGAGTTCTGTTATTTCAGTTATCGGTCTTCTCTCGTATATATATATATATATATATATAGCCACTGGCCAGGGATTTTTGCGAATAGCCCCTCATTTTATTTATAGCTGTTGGAGAAATCTTGTCTTATTGGTATTTACGTAAGACGAGAGAATTTTTTTGCTGTTCAGGGGCCCTGTAGTTCGTATTTTTGCACTTTAAGGCCCTTTAACAAAGGAGCGTTCTATCTGCACCACAAGAAAGACTAGCCACACAACATATTTTTATACCAATAATACCCTAAGTTGAAAAGTCTCAAATGCCCCTCTTTTAATCTTAAATAATGTTTTCAAGGTCCCAATTCGGAGACCATTAAAACGGTATTAAGATACCGATTCGGAGGGAGGTACCGGTTCGGAGGCCATTAGAACGGTATCAAGGTACCGATTTGGAGGGCATTAGAACGGTATTAAGGTACCGTTTCAATGGACGTCGGAACGGTATAACGGTATAGCTCTTCAGCCGGCTCCTCCTCCTCCTCTGGAAGATCCACAGCCCATCCCCCTAGCCCCTCTGACCATCTCTCCATCTCTCTATATCCGATCATTCCCATCAGCAGAAATCCCAGCTGGTCGAGGATGGAGGCGATGGAGGAGCTTGATCTGTTCCTCTCCTCCGCGCTTGGCATTGTCGGAGCTGGTCGAGGATGGAGGCAGGCGATGGAGGAGCTTGATATGTTCCTCTCCTCCGCGCTTGGCGTTGTCGGAGCTCGTCGAGGATGGAGGCGATGGAGGAGCTGACCCAGCTGTCGGAGTTGATGAAGCAGGCGGCTGTGCTTCTTGCGGATGAGGACACAGACGATCCATCCTCCAAGAGGAATCCCACCTTCTCCACTCTAACTTCTCCATCCCCATCATCGACCTCTTCTCCCCGCACCACGTCTCTGTAGCCGCCGTCGCCGACAACGGTACATAAGTACCGAACACATGATAGAAACAATCGGTATCAAAATACCGATGGAAAACAACAGAAGCAGTATTAAACTACCGAATGTAAATCGATCCATGTAGAATTACAACGTTAACATGGCATTGATGAAAATTAAAAGGAAACGGTATATAAGTACCGAAACATAACCATAAATATCGGTATATAAATACCGATTAGCATTAAAAGCAACCGACATTAGACTACCGACATTACAATATCGTCGGTATAAAACTTCCGATGCATATAAAATTGGATCGGAAGTGAACACCCGAACTTAAATTAAACCAACAGGGATTAGACTACCGTTTCTCAGGAAAAAAGGGTTTTTGACTAACGATCCATAACGGGAGATTTCTCAGGCCATAAATTGGTCGGAGGGGCGAAGGCCGCAGGTCAGAGGTGCAACGGGAAGGACGCTGACGCTCGCTGATGGCTGGTCGGATGCAAAGTTCGCCAGGCTGCGATTGCCGGTTGCCAACCTAGAGCCGTCCGGTGGAGAGAAGCCAGGTAGAGGGTAGTTTGGGTAGGATCGGTATATTTTGTGGTGTGGCTAGTCAACTTCCGGCTATTCTAAAGCGGGTGTAGTATAAGGGGTAATTTGTGGTGTGGATAGTCATTTTTGTGGTGTCAATAGAGGCACCCTTTAACAAAACAAAGCCCCTAACCCTCAAAAACCCAAGAATACCCTTTAATGACCGGATGGCCGATGGCATCCCATGGTCATGTCACATGAGGTAGCATGGCATGTGAAATAAATAAAAAAGGATGAATGGGCTCCAACACTATAAAATGAGCTTATTATGTTAAAAAAATACTAAGCATAAGATTTAAGACCTTAACACCATTTTAACCGTAAAAGACATATATATCCCTTTGAAACCGACATCTAAAAACCCCGCTCCATCGATGATCGCAATCAAAAATTCAAGTTTCAGGAGAAAATTAACCCGCTCCATTGACGATCGCATTCAAAAATTCAAGTTTACATGAGGAAATTTAGAACGAAGATTCCAAATAGAGAAATTATCTATTTCACAAAATCTTTGAAGAAGATCTCGTGGCAAATCGGGTGATCAACTCTGGTTTCAAAAAAAAGAGAAGAGATCGACTACCGACAAATCCTTAGAGCCTGAATCCCGTGATTTTCACATCGATTCTTCTCGAATCATCAACATGAAATGGCCAAAGATAAGGTATATTTCGATTGCGGCTTCTTCCCCTATTCACATTGCTCTTTTTCATTAATTTCAACGAATGGATTGCGTTTTTTTTGTCTTTGAACAAATAGAAAACCCAACTAATATGGTTTGGTGTTCACGAGTATTCTTTTTTCTATTTTTCACTGATGTTCACGAAGGGTTTAGTGTTCATGAGGATTCTCTCTGCTCTCTTTTTAAATGATGTTTACGAATGGGTTTGGTGTTCATGAGGATTCTCTTTTTCTCTTTTTAAATGATGTTCACGAATAGGTCTGGTGTTCATGAGGATTCTCTTTTCTCTTTTTCACTGATGTTCACGAATGTATTACATTATTCTCTTTTCACTTTTCGATTAATGTTTATTAATGTTCATGACTATTTTTTTTTTCTCTTTTCGATAATGTTCACGAATGAATTGCAGTATCATCATTGTAAAAAAAAAAAAACCCCATAAAAAAGAATAATGAGTGAATGTATTAGATTATTATTTGAGTGTATGTTTAGTTCAAACATGGACACTGTAAAATATTTATTTTCTATGTAAAAATCAAATAATCTCCTTTATGTGTATTTTACGCCGCCGCAACTAAACTACAGCTAAATGAAAGCATGGAAGCACCTATAAATTACTGATACACAACCCAAATGGACCCTTACTTGAAATTAAACCTCTTTTGTTATGAGTATAATAGGAACGTCCGTTGACAAAATATTCATCTCATGGTTATTGAGAACAAATCAAATCAGATGATTCTATTTCTCGGTCTTTTTGACCTGTTCCTGGCCTCCTGCGACCTAAGGTCGAAAAGCTTGAAAAAGTCGGTCATTTACAACCACTGATGAAGGATTCCATAAAAAAGTTAAGGATTACTAATCCTTTTTAGACATCAAATGGATTTGGTCTTATATATACGCATGGAAGGTAATCAAAACAGAAAGAAGACGAGTTCCCGTTTTTTATCACCCAGGAGCCGTGCAAGATGAAAGTCTCATGCACGGATTTGAACGCGAGAAAGATTTTAGGAATCCTCTTTTTATCCATGCCATTAGTGCTAATTAATCAATTAAACCACCGAGCTAAAGAGCTCATCAGAGCCGTTGATTCGATGGCCCCCACCGGTGGACTCTTGAACCATTTCTTACGTTACGTTAAATTTCAATAGTTTACGCGTCCATACTCGCGAAGCACGTTCTATAAACGTAAACGCTTTACGTGGCAAGCTCCATTTGGTGTTGTTAGACCCGGGAAGCCCCATCTCGCCGTTTTATAAACCTCGTGTATAAATAGAGGACTCGAGAAAGAAACGAAGAACCCCTCGTCAATAATAAAGCTCTCTCTCTCTCTCTCTCCCCCCTTTTTCTCTCTCCGTTTCCAAACGTCGAGGATATGGTAACGATCCCCTACCCTAATCCCTCGATTTCTTGCTCTAGAAACCCTAATTTCTCATCATTTTTCGCTTCTTTTAGAGATTTTCGTGTAGATCTATGGGTTTATCGATGAATCTGGGGTCGAATTTGTTTATTCTGATCTCTTCGGTTTGATAGAGCTGGGTTTTGTGTTGTTATTATTGGCTAGATTGGATGCTTTTTGGCTGAACTCGTTGGATCTCGTGGTCCGCAGGGTGCATCTTGTTAGATCTAAGGGTACCGGTGGGAACTTTGCTGGAAATCTAGGTTTTAGGGAACGTTGTAAGGGGATTGTTTGTTTTCGTGGAATTGATGGCTTGCTTGATCTGGTTCTTGCTGGTGGAATTAATGAGTACAATGTCTAGAATCGGTGGCTAAATGTGATCTGTATTTTGCCGCAGGCTGATGCATGTCGATTTATTTATATTTGTTTAAATCTCTTTTTTTCCCCTTTTCTTTTGGGGGCAGTGTATGCCGAATCGTTGCAAAACTAGAAGAAATTATGATTATCCACCTGTAGACCAAGATCGTGGATGTTGATTTCTTCTCTATATTTTTGCTCATGCTTTCTTTGTTTATTGCTTTTCACTATGAAAAGATTTATGCTTTCAACAATTCGCAGAAGTTTATGTCTAGTAGTTGAGTAGACACTTCTAATTGAGGTTTGGGCATGTTTATTAGCTTATTGGGTATTGCAGTATTTTTGCCCTTCAGTTTATGTCTTGTATGAATTTTGAGTCAGATTTCGGGTCCGACTTTAAATCAGTTTCTTTTGAAATTTGATCTGTGTTGGCCGAAACCAATCGATATGGTGAAACTTAAAACTGAGACTTGAGAGAACACTAAGAGTATGTTTTGTCCCTATCAATGGCGTCATTTAGATTGCACTGGTTTCAAAACTGAAAAACTTTTCAAGAAGAGTGAATTTTACTTGGATTTACGGTTCAGTCGAAGAAAATAACTTGGAAGAGAGAAGCTGGAAAGGATCCTTCTTTAGACATCCCAGGGAAGATAATTGATACTATCTACAAGTAGTTAATGTTTGTGTCGGTATAAAGTTGTTGAGTTTGGATAACGACGGGCTAAGTTACATTCTTCGCATTTGTATCTGGGGATCACATTAATGATTTTGCATATCAACTGGCTCTCTATTATCTTTTCTTTGTAGCCAAAAAACCATTTGGAGGCCTAAATCATAGTAGAGGAGTTTATTCTAAAACATGATCCCATGACAACATTACTTCCATAGTCCACAGCCAGGCTGGAATTGAACTCTTGTAGATTTGTTTCATCATACTCACAACCTTTTAAAACCTTCCTTCATTTGTTAACAGTTCCCAGTGAGTTCTAATTTCCAGGGCACTTGCAATTTCACTTCTTTGTTACAATCTGTCGGATTTGACCATCTGAATCTCATATCCTCTCTGTTGGAATGTCATCTGGATTAACTTTGTCAATTTTGTTTGGGGTTCTACTTTTTCACGATTGTGATGAATTGAGTTGTCATTGTACAGACGACCTCAAGGCGCCTTGCTGACAGGAAAACTGCAAAGTTTCAGAAAAATATAACAAAGAGGGGGGCCGTTCCGGAGACTACAGTGAAGAAAGGGAATGATTACCCTGTTGGCCCAATTGTGCTTGGTTTTTTTATCTTCGTGGTCATCGGTTCATGTATGTTGTCACAACTTTCATTTCGCTTTTTTCAGTGTCCTCTCCCAATTTTAACATTTCTGTTTTGTTGCATCCAACTTGGCTTGAGAAAAGAACGGAGTAAGAAGAGTCTATTGTGTAGGTTTTTTCTGTTCAGTATGCCCAACAAAGTGTTGCTCAAAGCTCATATCCTCCATTCTGGATTCACTTGTAGATGAACATTCTTGATTGATTGTTTATATTGTTTTCAAGCCTGCATATTAAAGTGTTTCTTTGCTTAGAATTTCAAATCTAGATGGTAAAGTTTTGGAGATGTGATAAAAAATTGCTTGCACTATTAAATATTTTGTTTCAATTGTGATGATTGTATCAAGTCAGATTCTTTTCTTTATTCAGTTTATATCTCCTTAAAATCAAAGGAGATTAAGTTGAGATTGTTGGCTTAAAAGATTGAAATCTTCTTATTATCATGTGCAATAATTGGTTTCTTTTTATTATTTGAGCTTTCAACCCTAGCTTAGGGTCCTTGAACGCCACCACTGCCCGATAGGTGCTGAGCTTTAGATGATGGTGAGTAAGAGAGTCCATCATAAACTCCTGTTATAACTGACCAGTACTAGATTTTGAACTCAACAACTCTATACAAGAGGCTTGTAAAGTTAACGAATCCTTTCTTTGCGCTAGTGGCAGTGATGACCCCAATCTCTATCCATCCATTCTCGTTGTGTTATAAAGTTCTCCGAAGAGCATCTTTGAACCAAATTCATTACCTCCATGTTTGTTTTACCTTTAGCTTAACCTTTTCTTTGTTCATGTAATTTCTCGCTCAATTTTTTCTAACATAACATGTTAATTCTTTCTTTGTTTTGAACTTCTTGGTATTTCTGGTGAGTTTTTTCATGATCAATACTTATTCTGCTCTTATCTATTTTTTGGTTGTGGTCTCTAATTATTATTTTTAACCTTGGATCTTTTTTGGCCCCATTTCAACTGTTGTAAATAGTTTGAGGACATACCATGTTACTGTTCCTAGCATCGTTGCCAATTTCTTTTGAACAAGAATGCTTCATTCTTACGTTGGTTTTGTCTGGGTGAGCACTATTCTTGGGTTGCTTCACATCTTTCACTTTTATTCTTTGGGAACTCTGATTGTTTAGAGAGACTGTATTGTGTGCAATATCCATGTAAAGTAGTTTGGGTACATAGGTTGTATTTCCTGTGGTATCTTTTGTGGTGTAGACATTCTGAAATGTAATCCCTGTTCATAGTGGATCTTTGTATTGGCGGATAAGGGGATCTGCCTTTAGATGGCTCGTGTCTAGTTTACATTAGCTTTTGCCTTTATAATGGACCTTTTCTGATTAATTAAGATTAAATGTCCAAAAAGGCACCTGAAACTGGTAATAGTGAGTCGGCTGGTCTGTTTAGGGGCCTGCATTAACCCAGAATGAAAACATTCTAAAAGGTCGGTCTTATAATGGGAGGGGCAACATAGTCCGCTGCCAGAGCCTAAGCACAACTTAATCATATAGTTAAAAGTTTTTGGCTAGGTCAGGCATTGGCTCTATTGAAATTTTGTCCAAATCTGCAGCCTGCCCTGAAACTGAATCAGGCTCTGTTTATTTGCCATATTTGGGCATCTAGTCCTGAAACTCAGGCCTGAGCCTGGTTATTTCTGGGTCAAACCTTCATGGTAATTGGGCAAGATTGGTGCATTATCACACTAGATTCTAATCACCGTAATGTATCCGGATGCACTCCTTGTTATTGTACCTTGTCGGAGGCAATTGACCCATATCTTGCTGCAACACATGAAGACAATGCGTGACTTGGATATTCTTGTCCTATTCTATGGATAAACTGATTGAGGATGCGTAGTATAGGACACGTTTTCTTCATTGAAGTTGTTTTAGAGTAACAAGTTGTTTTAAAACATTCCTGGAAGTTAGTATGTAGGGAATTTGTCCAACTAAGTGCAGGTAATAACTAGTTAGTTGAGTTTGATATCATGAACCATTCTTTCGAAAACCTAATTTTCTTGAGATTGTCTTTTCTTACAAGTATCTTGAGATCCTCTCCAAATCAGGAAAAAAGAAGAAGATATTTCTTCTTGCTATCAGCATTGCAGACTTTGGCAACTTGCACAGACTTGCTGCAACTCCACGTCATGTGAAACTTTTTCTTAGAAAAATAAAAGTTTGGGTTTTTAACCTTAAGCATGGCCACTTCTTTTATTGTTGCCTTCCTACCAGGAGTATTTTAGTTTTTTAATGTAACTTCATTACTTATCTTGATATTCTTTGGCTTTATTTTAATTCCACTTTATCATCACCCTTTCCGCTGGCCATTGCAGAAAAGTTTTATTATACTATCCTAGTGGTAGAATTTTTTTGAATATTTGTTTGTTTCAGCTTCCAGTCCCAGTATTGGTTTGATTAGATTCGCGAATTGGACTCACCATTATTTCTGTTGTTTGACAGCTCTGTTCCAGATAATCCGGACAGCCACGAGTGGTGGGATGGCATGAGGGATTTCTATCCAGATCATTCAGGAGTATTGGCTAATGCAAAACTTGGTTTCTGTATTAGGGGAGGAAAGAGAGAGCGTAGTAACAGTGCGAACTTTATGATGATGGTGTACTGTTATCCTTAATTGGTATCGACTAACTAAATAATAAGTGCCTTGCTTCGCTGGACTGAAACTGGTGTTTTCTGGCCTTTCAAGTTAATTCCTGTGCACTATTTTTTCTGTGTTTTTTTAAATTTTATGGGTTGAGAGCCTGAAGGCTATAATACAACCACAATCCCTACGTCAACGCTCCGAGGGTCCAATACTTCTCAGGGCCTCTAAACAAGCTGCCATGGCGTCTTCTGGTTGGCTTCAAGCGTTTAAAGCCTTGTTTGTTGGAGAGTCTTTTGACCATGTCGCCTCGGGCCATAAATGGTAGGAGTTTGTCCACCTTCAAAGGCTTCTGAACAATCCAGTAATGCTGTAGCCCAATGGACTTGTTTGAGGAATGCTGCAACTCATGCAAGGCTTGCAAGCTCTGCTCTCATTTGAGCAGCTGAGCGCATGGTTTGCATGCAATTGATGCAGCATCGTACATTCGTACTCCAATGCACACGAACTCACTCAGCACCATGCCATGCCTCTGCTATTCTCACGAACTATATTATTCATCTTAATCAGAAAACGTAAACAAAGAAATGAAATAATAATAATAATAATAATAATAATTTTCCACTTTATCATAGCTGAGCGGATAACCGACTAATAATAATACAGCAATATTAATACCAAACTGACATTAATGAGAATGATATACGAATAACAACAATTAACCGGCGTCCGACAAGTTGGGAGGACACACGAATCACGAGACGTCGAGGGGGTTGCAGAGGAACAGCAGCGACTTGGGCCTCTGCCGCCCTCCGAGCCTCTCGTAGCAATCGATGGAGAAGAGAGACAGGGAGAGGGAGAGCGACAGGTCCAGGCGGTGGCGGCACGCCTCGGCGGCCGCGAGCCGCTCGACGAGCGGCCCCACGCACCTGCGGTAGAGCCTCCGGTACCCACCGAGCGCCCCCACCACCGCCCTCATCCTCGCCTCCCCCCCGCCGACGCCGCACGACGAGGAGGAGGAGAAGGCGTGCCGGTGGCACAGTGCCTCCCAGACGGCGTCGCGGCGGGCGATGGCGCGCCAGAGCCGGCAGACGCAGGCCGAGGAGGCAAGGGTGCGGCCGTCCAGCCGCGCCAGGACCTCCGCCACGAGGTCCGGGTGGTCATTCAAAGCCGCGAAGCAACCTCCCCCGACGGAATCATCGTGATCCGCCGGCGCATCGGAATCGGCGGATGTCACCGGTGAGTCCACTACGATCTCCATTTTGCTTAACAACTACGAATCGTTTAGCCGGAGAGGAGAAAGAGAGGAAGGGGGGGGAGTGTGAGGGTTTACCGGTTTGGGGGGATATTTAAAAGGGAAGAGCTTGGGGTTCATTATGACCTATTTGACTTCCAATTAAATAAAAAAAAATAGCAAATATTGGGGAAATTATGATTATAGTGGTGATTTATTAATTATAATTGTGAAATATAATTGGGGAGAGAGAAGAGGCCGGGGTATCGTGATTCGTGGAGACGAGGAGATAGGGCCAACCAGCAAATGGCCAACTGCTTCGAGATTCATATATATATATATATATATATATATATATATATATATATATATATATATATATATATATACACTAATATACATATAGACCCTTGTAAAATAAACTAATTAGAAAAAAGAAATTACAAGTCTTTTTTATAGGTAAAACCGAAATGCTCTAATAAACTCTTCATGCATAATTTTATTTACATTAAAAAAAGAATTTATTCCATTTCCTCTTATTTACTCTCATTTGCCTTTTATTCTGATAAATACGATATAACTTAGAATGTGTGAAATATAGAACCCATATATAGCTGCATAGCCACCTGCTACGTGTCTTTGACTGTATATCCAATAGCTAATTGTTTGATGCCCAATTTAAGCGATAAGAAAATAATAACAATGAGGAGTGGGGATGAGGAGATTAGTATAATTGCATGGGAATAAAGAAGGCTTTGATATGTTTCGATTGACATCTCATGTGGGGATTCCCAGAATGCCTCTTTGTATTTGTTGCATTTGAAACTCAGCTAGCCGTTGTCACCTTCCCCAATGAACCCTTTTAGACGGACCCAAACGTACCCAAACGTAGATGGGTAGAGTCTGGTGAGCAACCCGAGACTTCCAAGGACGCTCCATTGCTTCTCACCCATCAAATCACCAACCCCCAACCGAACCCGCTATGGTTCCAATCGGACCCTATGTATAGGATTAGGACCATCATATCAGTACTGGATTGGAGATTTTTTTTTAGGGTTACAAGCATTTTGGTACATCTAAATTTTAAAAATAGATGACTTGGTATCTCGTAAAATTTGATTCTCGAATTTACACCTCAAAGTATTAAAATCGTGTTATTTGATACCAAACCATATACGTTGTATGTGTAGGCTGATGGAAATCAGCCACCCGCTGGGGAGTTCCGATTGCGCCTCCCCTTCCTCCAGCCACAACCTCTGCCTTCTATCTCCTACGGCGGCGGTGTTGACTCCGCGGAGCCCCAGCTCCCGGACTTCGAGCGCGTCCGCGACGGCGTCGTAGTTCCCGTCATGCGCCCCCGAGTCGAGCCGCTCAGGGCTCATGTAGGCGCATGTACCAACATAGGAGAGGCACGTTTCTAGCCGGTGGTGGACAATCTTGTCGGATTCGAAGTTGGGGATCCGAATATTGCCCCCGGAAGTTGCGAGGAGGTTGGTGGGCTTGAGGTCGAGGTGGGTGATGCGATTGGCGTGGAGATACCCGAGGCCATTAAGGACCTAACGGGCTACGGAGGCGATAACGGCCTCCGGGAAGGGGCTGTCATGATTGAGGATGGCGTCGAGCGATCCGGCATCCACGTACTCGAGCAGGAGGCCCTCGCCTGAGGGGGTGGGGATGGCGTCGTGGAGGCGGAGGACCGTGGGGTGGTCGGCGCGGCGAAGGATCTCGATTTCCCCTCGGTGGCTGCGAAAAGCAGCCGTAGAGGAGTGTGGGAACTTGAGGGCGAAGATGGCGTCGTTGCGGCGGACCTGGTAGATGGTGCCTTCGTTGCAATAGATCCATATCCAATTTCAACATCTATAAATTAACATAATATCAATTGATACAAGATACAAGTCATCATTTACACAATATAAGATGTCAAAGGCTCAAAAAGGGAAATTATACATTTAATACAATCATCAAATTATAATTGTACAACAAAAATCTATAAAATTGCAACTGGGCTCTCATGATCCTCAAGCACCTCCTGAAGTCGACACGCCGCCAAAGGCTTGTCCAGTTGGAGCTAGCACCTGCACATGCACACGCATCACGGGTAGGAGTGAGCGATAAGCTTAGGGCCTATTTTGATCAGGGTGCATCGCGCGATGCACCCTGATGCACCAATCCCCTGTTTGGTTCGCATGGTGCATCACGCGATGCACCCTGATACTCCAATCCATCGTTTGGTTCGCACCGCGCACCGTGCGACGCATGCATCACGCGATGCATTTTCAGTTGATTTCATGCATCGTATGAAATGACCATTTTAGTTGTTTCATACGATGCACCATCGCGCGAGCTTTTCACTGGCGAACCCGACACTGACCCTTCATCAACAACATCATCTCTCCCAGTTCCCCGGTATCTTCTGAGCTCTTCACCGGCAAACCCACTCCAGTGAGGACTCCACCTCCGCCCTTCCCAACCCCGTCCAGTTTCAAATCTGGTCGTCTGACCAGGCGAGATCCGTCGATGCATTCTGATCATATATATAGATAGATAGATATTATTGATATAATGTTCACATAATGATGTAATAAAGTTAAATTTTAATATATATAATATTAAAATATCTTATAATATATATTAAAATTTTAATCTATATATATTAAAAATTAACTTTATTGCATCATTATGTGAAATTATACGAATAATATATATATATATATATATATATATATATATATATATATATATATTAATGTGAACATTATATCAATAATGTTGCATCATATGATCCCAAAGGCAAACCAAACACCAGCATTAGATGACCGATGCATGCATCCCACGATCAGGGTGCACCAGCGATTCGCGTAACCAAATGCACTGTTAGTAGGGTTCTACTCTACGTTACACTGAAAGGAAAGGGAAACAACAACAGTGTCATTTCTCCGTCTAAACCTAAGGTATGCCAAGGGTCCCATAACCCCATCGATGTCCCAAGGGCTCCTGTCATGAAACCTCTCTCTTGAACATGTTACCAAGAGGCAATAGAACAGTAACATGTAGGATCACCCTTACCCAGCAGGATTCCCATGCCTGGGGACTACGTCGGAAACGCATTAACAACCATCCTTAGCACTTTGCCTTGAAAAGGGCGACACAACCTCTAAACCTCAATAGCAATATAATTGTAGCCAACTAGACAACAACCTCAATAACATAAGGATTCCAATAATACAATCACATCCTAAACCTTGCTACCTAGCCTCGGCCCTACGGCTAGATCCGAGCTGTCTGAGCCATCGGATTGGCAAAACCTTGATTCGCCCACATCCTAAGCTTATGCTTCTAATGCAATCAAATACATGAATGCTCACACACACATAAATAAGAATACGGGCATACAAAAATTTGCCACAACAATATACATGGTTAGGCATACAATATAGCTCGCCAAAGAGGGTAAATATAGCAAGGGTCTAAACAAAGCGAATAAAAGCGCAACATGCCTACAAGCCTTCGCAAGGCTAACCAAACAATTAAACATTTCATACAATCCAATTTTTGGCATTACGACGACATGCACGGGCCGTCAACCAAAATTCTATAACGGGGCACACCCCCGACCAAACAGATAACAACACAATAAGTCGTTACAATTTACATAAAACTAGGGCATATCTTAGGCTCATTTATTCTACGTATTCCCGTGAATCATCACTCTCCTTGTTAACTATAAAGCGATAAATGGCTATGTACAATTGGTTATGAAAGCTATTAATGTAATCACAAATTATATATTGCATGCTTGACATAATACGAATTATCGCAAACCAAGGCCAACCGAGTCAGATTAACCAAACAAAACCCTTGATCTAACGCAATCGGATCGGATTGGAGGTACGAGTCCTCACAATTAGACTTTCTAGTCTTGGATCGTAGCATGTCTAGACCGCTTGCAGCCCGGAATCCAATGGGAGGCCTAACGAGCCTCGCGTCCTTTGTCTCTACCACTTTGGTCTTGGGACTCAGTCTTCGGGTTAGACCTTTCTCTTCCACGCCCCAAATGGCTCAGATCCAGATCCGAATCCGAATCCAACACACAGACAGATACACTGAAATATATGTTTCCCATGTTATCTAATTAATAATCCCCATTATATATATATATATATATATATATATATATATATATATATATATATATATATATAGTGGGGGAGAAAAGGGTTAGTGGGGAGTTACGAGGGAGGTGTGGAGAGATGGTGGTCACCTTGCCAGGTGAAAGGGAGTGCACTAGTGTATATATATATATACTAGTCCTATCCCCTGTCAGGGTAACCACCATCTCCCCTCACCTCCCTCATAACTCCCCACTAACCCCCTCTAACTCCCCCCTCCCCCACTATTACCCCCTCCACATCAGCAACCACATAGGATAAACCTGCCACATAGGATGCCAATAGGACAATCAAAGGTTATTTTATAACCATGCTCCTATATAAGGATGATATATATATATATATACCTTATAAGATAGAATGACAGTTATTTTTATGACTCATTATCTGAATCATAAAATTATACACACGTGACATACACGTGGCATAAAATTGTAACTAAATAAAGAAAAAAAGAAAGGATAGTGGACTGATGTGGCGTAAGTTATTATAGAGATAGTGGGGGTGGACAGTTAGCCTTGCTAGGTGGCACGGATCCACCACCAAATATATATATATATATATATATATATATATATATGACTAATGGACCCTCCATGTAACCGACCACTACCACCCCCTCGCTCCATCTGAAATCTTTATTTACCGTTAATGATATAATTTGATAACCTGTCATGCTCTTTTCAAACGTATGAAAGGATGCGCTCCTTTTCTTATAAGGTAGATGGGGCCATTCACGGATCATAACGTTGCGCAGTATTGGAACATAATCATCTCATGTCTTTCATGTTTTCTTGAGACATTATAACGGGGAACTTGACTCTTGTTAAGAAGCATGGATTCTTCATGCGCACAAGGAGATCAGAGGGGGGCTCCAAAACCTCACGTGAAGTCTCCGTACCTTTCGGATTCATTACGTTTAAGTCAACAAACATCCAACCGCTTTTAAAAAGTATGCGTTTCCAACACCTCGGAGTGCTCGCTAAGACTCCTAAGTTGTGAAGCTAGGAAGGTGGTTTGCTTAAAATATAGGGCTCCATTGTTATGTTAGGATTCTTAATTACGCACGAGAGACGACCCTCTTTTTTTATATAAATTATTTGCAAATGCCCTCTATTTTATGGGAGAAATTTTTGCCAGTGTACCATCCGAAAAATCCTAAATTGCTCGAGTACCAAAATCTCACCCTATTTTGGTGATTCTAGATACACCTCATATATTGCACAGTACATTCATCTATTTAAATTTTTATAATATTTATTATGAATAAAGTTTTGTTTACATGGACATGTGACATGTGTATTACACATGACATCGAAATCGGTAGTCCACTACTGATTCTTTTATCTAGTCTATCGATAGACCACTACCGATGAATTAAATCAATGAATCGGTAGCTCACTACTGATTGAATTGTACCGGTAATGAGATACCGATTGGTTGATATAGTTTATCGGTATTTCATTACCGATGGACTAGATGAATAATTCAATCGGTAGTGAGATACCGATTTATTAATCTAGTCTATCGGTAGACCATCACCGATGGACTATATGAAAGAATCGATAGTCCACTACTAATTTAGGCATGCATAATGCACATACCACGTCAACATTTACACAAATCAACACTCTATTATTAAACAATGGATCTAAATGCTCCCACCTTCATCCTTACACATCTCTTCTCCACCTCCTCTTCCTGCACCACCGCCACCCTCAACCCCTGCACCTCTGCCCAACTTCGACAGCCGTTGATGGCGTCTCCGGCCTTGGCCACCCTCAACCCGCCGTGCACCGCCACCTCCACCTAGCCATTGCCCCACCCCCACCTCCTCCTCTCACCACCACCACACCCCCTCACCTCGATGGCTGGGCAACCAACGTCGGCGCCTCCACCTGTGCCCCCCTGGCCCCCCCTCATACCCACTCCACCCATCAACTTCTCCTCCATCGCCACCAACCTCCTTCTCAGGAACTCGACGACCACACTTGTGGTTCCCTCTTCCATCGCCGGCGACTCCACTCCCACCAACCTCTGTGCCACTCGCCGCCACCGGTGGTGGTGAAGGAAGAAGATGTTGAGAGGTATAAGGATGAAGATGTGGGCATCTAGAACATTTGTTTACTAAAAAAATATAAAATTTAAAATAAGTGGGTGTAGTTGGTAATATATGACGTCTACTTAGAATCACCCTCATGTTTTTTTATAAAAATACCCCCTCTATCTTGAAGCTATATTGCAAAAAAACCCCTATGTCTTATTTATATTATGCATGAAACGGATCCGTGCATATATCCAAACCTCCGTCGTCTGATCTCCCAGAGAAATATCGAAGAACACAGCCACCAAGAAAGACACCGAAACCATAGGATTCTGGGCCAGCTAAGCTGTAGACCGGACTAGTCTGCCAGCATTAGCAAGCAAGCTCCCTCCAAGGAGGATACGCCCCAAAAGCTCCCTTCTAAAAGAGAACAGAGCAGTAGTTGGGGTTTGGTCCTTCCGTATTGCTCCTTGCGATGCATGCAACCCTTCCCTCTTTGTTTGTTTCCTTACTAGATACTAGTTCATCGATCTCTCATCTCATCCATAATTTTTATCAGAGATCACGTAACATTCACGTGTGGTGAAAACAGGGTTTTTATCTTTGTCGTTCTCTTGGCTTCTTAGCTATCAATCATCTATTTCCTGAGGGTTTTCTTGTGAATACACTCATATTTTATGGCTAGCTATTTCGTCATGTAAAATAAAATTAAAGACAAACAAATATATTATATATCCTTATTGAATCTTGTCATTCGTATGATTATAATTCGACCCTATGTGAATTAATTGGCCAATCAAGGATACCTCTGCCTTTCTGATTTATTTGACATATAATTGGCCAGCGTTAAACGATGATTTAAGGCAGGGGGTTTCTTGTAATAGAAACTAATAAGAAATGGAGATGCAAATATCTATAAGGCAGGGGGCTTTTTGGTGATGTAAATTGTAACCCCACGGGATTTCCACGTATAAAACCCCTTTGCCGGTTTGCCCCTCCCTATCATCCTTATATAGCAGCATGGTTAACAATGAAACTTTTGGTTTGTCCTAATAGCGTCCTATGTGACAGGGATTATCCTAGGTGGGCCTAGGTGGAGGGGAGTTAGTGGAAGAGGTGGGAAGTTAGTGGGGGAGTTAGTGAGAGAGGTGAAAAGTTAGTGGGGGGAGTTAGAGGGATTAGTGAGGAGTTAGTAGAGGGAGATGGGGAAATAGGGTAGTTGCTTTATCAGGTGGTAGGGGGATTTACTAGTATTATATATTGGCCGTAACTAGATATGCTTAATTGCTTAAACACCCTTGTAAACTCATAAATTGCGTATACACTTTTTGGAGTCTCATGTTTGTTTGTACGTTACGTTCGTTTGACAATTTGACTCAACAACAATGATGATTTGAAATGACCAAAACGTCCTTTCACGTTCGTCTGAGTTTTGTGGTTGGGAATTTTTAAAAAGTTTTCAAAATATTACGCATGTAAATTGACTGAAATATCCTTCACTTGTGAGTTATGACTTGTGAGAGGGAGGTTATGCACTTAGCTTATACTCTTATAAAAATGAATTGGAGTATTTCAATACTGGTCAAGAAATTAGTTGACGGATATAGATAGGTGAAAGAACGATTTGTGCAGGTTATTAATGTATTTTTATGATTTTATAAGGATATTTATGCAATTAATTTTTTTTTGAAGGGTGTATAAATATGCCAAAAGCTCTTTTTTTTATATATAGTGATTTTATAAGGATTGAAACATGCTCTAAATCAAGCTCCCAAGCTTAATCATCAAAATTAGCCTTGAAATTAATTTCGATCCAGAGCTAGGCTCGATCGAACTCGTTTCGACCAGATTAGTCAAGACAAATATATCATCCCAATATATACAAGGTGAAATATATAAGGGTTATTTACCTATTAGCCCTTCAAATCTTTCCTAATAACAGATCACTCCTAGGATCCTGACACTTATAAAATAGTTCTCAAATATATAAGGGTTCCGTCATAAATCTACTAGTACGTGGCCATGTGCCCGTGACATTGTTTTTTTGGATTAAAAACCGTTCAACCCATAACATTTTATAACCATCTACCATTTATAAATTTTTTTTGCACAATTAAGCCGAAGCTAAGTCGTCGAATAAAATCGACTACAAGTTTAAGTTGTTGTTGGTCCCCTTGCGTGGAGACCATCCCTATTACAAGCTTCACCTCTACTTTGCCGTGCTAACCCATCAGCATTCATATTAACTTCCCTTGGGATGTAGGTGATCTGAAAACTTGAGAAGTGCCCAATGTCCCAAAGGATATCATGCATTAGATTGTTGATGTAGTCTGCGCAGCCATTTATCATTTATAATCCAGTTATATGATAGTATGATTTCCCTCCTTGGATTAAACGGGTCTCTGCCATCAAATATAAATCCTTTTGGAACCATATCCATCGTGTGATGTAACTTGGTTTTTTATAAGGTTGATTAATGTGGGCTCATGCCTCAACATGGTCTCAACCGCTCCTGTGCCCCTGGTCTATTAATAAGACTAATCTATTTAACTTAAATATCTCAACTTGTAATTCCCTTTCCTAATCTAAAAGAAGGATCAAAGTAAACAGGCTGTTTTACACATGATAGTTGTTACTTATGCAAGCTATAAATGTTAGGTGGGCTGTGGATGTGTTGAATGGGTAAACGATTTGGACCCCGGGGATAGAGGGACTAGTTACAGAGACTTGGCTTCAGATCTCGTCAATGGGATCGGTCCTGTTTTGGGCGATACCCAGGGAGGAGAATATTATTGCTGATGGTACAGCTCGGTTGTGTCGTTCCTCCAGAGTGTGTTTTGTTTGGCACCCGAAGGACGGTCGACCGACACTGAATCATGTTTTGTAATCCACTAGCCGTTTCAGGCTCAACTCATCAAATAAAAAAAAAGAAATTAGGTAGGCTAGCATGTCGTCACTCAGGGCTAAAAGAATTCTTCCCATAAGTGGATCAAGTGGGCTAAGTTTGTTTGTATTGGGCCAGATCACACTTTGTTCAAACGCTATCTCCTCCGATACATAAGCTCATGGGCCGATCCTTATTAGCTGACTGAATGGAAACTGGGCTAAATTCGCTTTCATTGGGCCAGCCCATCCAACTCATGGGCCAAGCTTTATTGTCTGGACAGAATGGTTGCATCTTCTAAACATTGGTCGTTGTAGCCCCCGGCGTCTTGATCCACTAAACCACTAGGGATCCGTTTGATCCATTTGAGTGTGTGTTTGTTCTGTCCAAACTCACCTTTGAAAATAATAACGGACTAGTGGGGATCATACTAAAACTACATCAGAGATGAAGCAGTTTATAGATACTCCATTTGGCCGCATCTTAGTTGCGGAATAATAAACACAGAACCTAAATAATAAACTAATATTTTGTTCTATACATTTGAAAATAAACATACACCAAAACAATAATTATATGAATACACAATTCTACCACAGTTATTAATGTGTCATGCCAAACATTTTTCAGCCGTTACCGCACCTCACATCACCACAGTTTATAAACACATTGCACCTCACTACATCCATAAAAAACACAACGCACTGCCAAACAGAGCCTAACCTCTCTCTACTGGCTCCATCTCCACCATCAAATATAAACCCCTCCGGGCTATTCTCTATCGTCTGATGTACCCTTTGCCTCTTATAGGTATAAACTGTTGATCCTAACATTGTTTTGATGATGTCAATATACATTAAATGATAAAATATATGTTTAATATTTATTACCCTTTAATTGGAAATCTTAAATTCAATATTTAAGTCACTTTTGTACTGACGGTCGATGCATGGATCAACCGTGTGGTTGCACGTTGGATGCACCATACTTGGCAAAATATATTGTTGGCTCACGGTCGATCGGTGCATCGACCGTGGGAAGCCATTTTCTTGACAGAGCCTGACAGACGATGCGACGGTTGATGCGGCAGTCGACCGTGGAGCATTTATGAAGAAAAGCGAAGAAGCGACGGTCGATCGGAGCATCAACCGTGGGAAGCTTTTTTCTTGACAGAGGTTGACGGTCGATGTCACGGTCGACCGTGACGCGTGACGGACGATGCATGGATCGACCGTCGATCAAAAAGGCTGAATTTTTGTACATGACGGACGATGCATGGATCGACCGCCAGCAACGCGCAGAGTAAAAAAACTAGCCGTTGGAGAGTTACAGAGAGCCGTTGGAGGTCCTTGTTGAGCTGGTTGAAGCCTAGATATAAGTAGTCCTATGTTGTAAACTTGCCATAACTTTTATCATTATTATTGAGATCATCTGAGCAAGTCTTAGCAAGAGTTTTCTACTTATTCTCTTTTGAGCTACAACTTTTGTAAACCTTCTTCAAGTGTGATCAAGTGTGAAGAAGTACTTTGAGAGTTATCCAATAGCAAGTGGTTGTGTGTCACGCCCCGACCCAGAAAACCCATCCAGGACGAGGCGTGAGGGTTCCTATCACTATTCATGTCACACCCCGACCCAGAAAACCCATCCAGGACGGGGCGTGAGGGTTCCTATCACTATTCATCTTCAAGTTGGCGCGATACAAAACGAAAAAGACGGATAAATTAAACAATTGTATTCCAGAGGCGAAACAGATTCAATTCATATAACATCAAGTTGTACAGTTACAAAATCCCATTCTAATACTCCCAAGGTAAAGACATATATACATGATCCAAAATCCTCAGAATGTTTACAACAACATATATATAAATATCCAAAATGTACAACAGATCATCCTCCAGCAACCTCAAGCGCCCCTGGATGTACTCGCTCCGTCAAAAGCTGATCCTGCCGGCTCCACCGAAGAAGAACTGCCGCCTGCACCTGCAAACGCAGCCCGGGTAGGAGTGAGCGATAAGCTCAGTAGGGTTCTACTCTACGGCACACAGAAGGGAGGAAAACAACAACAGTGTTGTCTCCCAGCTCAAGTCTAATGGATGCCACGGGGTCCCATAACCCCTGTCAACTCCCCACGGGATCCCACTCTTCTCAACCGACCACGCTGGGAACATCAACCAACACGCTGGGAGGAAAAGGACCAGAACCAGTAGGATCACCATTACCCAGCAGGAAACCACTGCCTGGGGACCGTGTTAGGGACGTCGACATCCATCCTTAGCACTTGGCCTTGGAAGACAACACGACCTCTAAACCTCAAACACTGATTCAAGCCAACTATCGCAATCCTCAATCACAAGAGATTCAAATGATACAAGATCACACTCTATTCCTGACTACCCAGCCACAGCCCTAAGGCTAGATTCGAGCTACCCGAGAGCCTCGGATCGGCGACCCAAACCATCGCCCGCCTAACCTCAAATGCCTCTAATGCACACAATGCATGGGCCTAGGCAAACATCTACCCTAGATGTCTCTACATGTCACATCAGCAGTTACAAGTCCAACAGATATACAATAGCCCTCGGCACTCGCCGGCAAGAGGCTAAGGTTCCACAATTCCTCATTAACTAGCACTCATCGCTGGTTAATGGCTAAGCAATCAACTAACCACTTAACTACAATCAAACATGTATCAAATGCAAGTAAAGCCATAGGTTTTCTCAAAAGAAAAGAACACTCGAATTGATCATCAAAACCGATGGAAAACCCTTGAAAACCCCATAAAAATCCACATGCACACCTCCCAACACGTTTAGATGTTAAACACCAATCAAATCCAGCCAAGAAAAGCCAGAAAACCAAGTCCAAAGGGTCACGGACGATGTCACGGTCGATCTGGGGATAAACCGTGAGGCCACGGACGATGCCACGGTCGATCCGGCGATCGACCGTGAGACCCATGCGAAGAAAACCAAGGGCGACGGTTGATCCACCCATCGACCCTGAGAAGCCCAAAACCAAACAGCGCATGACGGTCGATGCGACGGTCGGTCCGACGGTCGACCGTCAGGTAAGAGGCAAAAAGGGAAGATCACGCGGTCGATCCGTGCATCGACCCTGGGAAGCTAAAATCCCGACAGAGCCTGACGGTCGATGCGACGGTCGATCCGACGGTCGACCGCCAGGCCCAGAAAGCGTAAAACATCACTCAACGGTCGATGCACCGATCGACGGTCGAGCCCTTGGCACAATTCATCAGAACAGTGCCGAAAATCCATTTCCTTGGATTTCAAGGATCAAATCAAGTTGGAATAAGATCAGATTTTGCGAGCAATCGTATTTAGCAATGAGGAAGCTAATGGAATGAAGAAATCCAGCTTTTGACGGTTAAATCTCCTATTTAGGTCCAAATGGATAAAAACCGACAAAACGGCGATAATACGGAAACCAACCGTTAGAATACGGAAAAAGCAAGGTAGGAATACTTCAAATCCTTCATACTACATGCACAAAGAGTTACATAGCTTTCTAACATGTATTCCTACAGCAAAAGAGCAATAATCCTATCCTAGGAGAACCTGATCCAAGGATCGAGGTAGAAACACCTACTTGAGCAAGTAGGGTAGCTCCTCCACGCGTCCCGCTGGTCAAGCCACCAAGATCCGAGCTCCGAAAACCAAGTCTCCAAACCCTAGCTCAGCCGAAGGAGAGAGAGAGGAGAAAACGACAGGAGAAGAAGAGAAGGAAAGAGAAAAAAGAGAAGAAAGAGACAGGCCTTATATAGAAATTCCAAATCTATCTCAGCCGTCCGATTCGATCTTTCCCGATCGAGCTCCGATCCTCCGATCGGATACACCCTAGGGGTTCTAATCAAACACATACATCAATCAAACTCAGTGTGTGGAACGCGGGTGTGAAACCGACCACCAAGGAGCATATTTACCAAAATGCCCCCGGGGTTCAAACCGCCACACGATCGCCCGATCGTGCCCGACGCGGAACCAAACCAACAGGAAACCGGCTCTCGACCCACGCGATCGAGCCAGGTCAGAGGGACGGGCCCTCACAATTCATCTCCAATTGGCGCGATACAATGCGGAAAAGACGGATAAATTTAAACAATTTATATTCCAAAGGTAAACGGTAAATCAAATTATAAATACATCAAGTTGTACTGTGCAACATTAGATACAAAATTCTTTATCAAACTCCTGTAAGGGAAAGATTTTATACAATAATCCAAAAAGATCCTCGAAGATGTTTATAATATACAAAACTATCAAATGTACAACAGTTGTCCTGCAGCAACCTCAAACACCTCTGGACATAGTCGTGCCGCCAAAAGCTGATCTTGCCAGCTCTACTGCTGAAGAACTGGAGCCTGCACCTGCAAACGTAGCCCGGGTAGGAGTGAGCGATAAGCTCAGTAGGGTTCTACTCTACGTGTCGCGCCCCGACCCGCGGACGCCAAACTGGGCCGGGACACAAGGGGAAAGAACCTACAACCACTAGCCTCAACTGACGGAAACAGTTGAGACTAACACAAGGCGGAAGCAAACTTAACAACATCTATTAACATCTACTACAAAACAGATATAATAGAGTTAAACAAGGGTTCTAGTACAACAGGTTTACAAGGGATCAACAACAATCCCCAAAAAGTTACAACACCCACCGGGGTCTCCGCAAGGGCACAAACAAAACCATCCTGACCCTCAGACATGGTCAGGAACCGGCGCGCTACCACGAGACGACCGACGGGGAAGCACCGGAGAGGAGCTGGGACCTGCACCTGCAAACAACACAGTCCAGGTAGGAATGAGCAACAGCTCAGCAGGGTCCTACTCTACCACTCTCGCTAGGAAGGCAACACCAAACGAACCAACTCTGAAACCAAGTACTGAGGCTTGCCAAGGATCCCATAAATCCCGTCCATAACCCGAAGGGCTCCTGTCCCAAGTACGCCCCTCTGACAACCACTGCTCAGGGGTGGGCAACTCCGACAATCCCTGACACAGGGTGGACATGGCACTACTAGTAGGACACCCTTCTCCAAGCTGGATCTCCACACTTGGCGGAACGACCGTGGTTAAGACTACCATCTCTCAATACTCCAAGCAGCAGAGCCAACACGACCCCTAACTCCCGACCAAAGACTAAGTCTAGCCAGGGAGTCCATCGATTCCATCGATGTTCCCCCCCCCCCCCCCACAGGGTTCCTGTCCAACGTACGTCCCTCCGACAGCCACTGCTCGGGGACTGGGCTACCTCCGACGGTCCCTGACACAGGGTGGGCCAGACGATACCTGTAGGACACCCTTACCCATACTGGACACCAGCATGGGGACACATGTCGGGGTAACGGCATCCACCACTTAGCCTTTGATCACCGAAGTCCACGGGTCAACCCCACCCAGTCTAACCTAGCATGTCTAATGCACAGGAAGCAGGGCAGGATATGAGTAGGGAAAATAGTAACAGACAACACAACAAGGGCACACCTTCGGCCCATTTATACTATCACTCCCGAAGGTCATGACTCCTTCGGTTCACCACAAAGCGGTAAAGGGCATACCGTCAGCCCATTTATTCTACACATCCCGAGAGGCATCACCCTCTCGGTTCCACCACAAAACGATAAGCATTCAAGCATGATGAGTAACATGGTAAGCCCCAAGGGCAGAACCGTCAAAATTACTTACATGAGAAGCCCCGCGGGCAAAACCACAATTAAAACAAGTAAAAGTCTTCCCTGCGTGGAAGGAGATCGATCCCATGCAGCAATGGGATCGATCTTCCTTGAGGCTAGCAATACCCGTCCTGGTCACCCAAACGGGATCGATCTCCACCCATATGGGGATCGATCTCGTATGTGACCCCCTTGACGCGCTGACGCCAACCGCCAAGGTATCGATCTCTCTCCCAGGGAGATCGCTCCCGCTCGGGCGGGGCGTGCCACCCCAAACGAGATCGATCTCATCCCATGAGATCGATCCCGATGGGTTCACCGGCGGGCGGACGGCGAGGAAAGCCGCCGGAATCCGCAACCAAACCTCACCAAACTAGGTGGGCTGGTAGATCCAATGACCACGAAGCTACCCAAGGCTTCAAAACCGGAAAACATCAACTAAGCATGAAGATAATCTTAAATCAAAACCGGATTCAAAATCCTTAAAACAAGCCGGAGTCTTTGAGTAAGAATCCTACCTCTACAAAGCTGCTTCGATCCACGAAGCCTAGCCTAGGATCTTCCTCACGCCGTCACGGTTCCAACAAGCCTTCAAGCTCCGAGAACGGTGGTCGGAGGAGGGAGAACGGAGGAGGAAAGGGGGCTGTCGAAACAGGGGAAGAAAAACAAGGTCGGGAGGAAGAAGAAAGAAGAAGAGAAAGAAAGGGAGGAGGAGGGGAAGGGGATAAGGCCGGGGAAAGCCGGCGAAGGCGGGGGAAAGGCGAAGGAGGGGAGCAAAAGTCTCCCCTCCCCTGACAGGGGAAGCGACGGCCATCGCCGTGGCCGTCCTTCGAACTCCACCGCCAATGACTTCCAGGCACAGAGAGATCGATCTTCCTTGCATGCGGGATCGATCCGGCTAGCCAACGGGATCGATCTCCACCATAGGGGGATCGATCTCCTATGCCCTGAAAGGCGAACTTGGGCTGAGATACAAGCCCAAGCCCAGAACTTCCGATCTCGGGTCCACCTAACCTTTCTAAACAAACACAAGCACCAAACAAGGTCTGTGTGTGCACACCCAGTGTGAAACGACCGCCAAGGCGCAATTTCCCAAATTGCCCTTGGGGTCAACAACAAGCCACGGGAATAGAGGGGCGGGTCCTCACACTACGACACACAGAAGGGAAGAAAACATCAACAGTGATGTCTCCCCGCTCAAGCCTAAGGAATGCCACGGGGTCCCACAACCCCTATCGATGTCCCAATGGTTCCTGTCACGAAACCTCTCTCCTGAACATGTTACCAAGAGGCTAAGGAACAGTAACATGCAGGATCACCCTTACCCAAGCAGGAATACCATGCCTTGGGGAACCACGTCGGAAACTCATCGACAACCATCCTTAGCACTTAGCCTTGGGAAGACAACACAACCTCTAAACCTCAAAACATTGATCAAAGTCAACTATAACACATCCTCGATAACATGAAATTCTGATTACAATCACGCCCTAATCCTTACTACCCAGCCACGGTCCTAGAGCTAGATCCGAGCTACCCGAGAGCCTCGGATTGGCGAAGACCCTAGTCACCCGCACCCTAGCCTTATGCTCTAATGCAAACAAGATGCATGCAATGCTCAGGCACAGATAGAGAGATATAGGCATGCAACAACATGACGATAATCATACAGAGCTAGGCATAGCATATAGCTAGCCAAAGGGGTGAGCATAGCAAGGGCCTCAAATACAGATAATCTATACTAACCAAACAATGATTAGCGCAAAGAGATAGACACATATATACAATAGTCTTCAGTGCTCTCTTGCACCTGATAGACTAAGGTTCCACAGTTACCCCGCCGGTAACTGGCCAACATTTATACAATAGCCCTCGGCACACTCCGGCATCAGGCTAAGGTTCCACAATACCTAGTTAGCTAACACTCATAGTTAGCTAGCGGCTAAGGAAAGCAATAAGCATTTAAACTACTATCAATCAAGTATTTAAATGCGAGACAACAAGTGAATTCGCCAAAAAGATAAGTACGCGGTTCGATTCTCAATCTCGATAGAAATCTCTTGAAAATCTCGTGAAAACGACATGTATACTTCCTAACATGATTGGATATCTATCATGGATGAAAACCAATCAAAGGAAACCAACAAACACATCTCAGTGGCCCACGGTCGATGCGACGGTCGACCGTGAGGTCACGGTCGATGCCACGGTCAATCCGACGGTCGACCGTGGGGTCAGACGAGGGAAAAGCATAAGGACCACGGTCGATCGGTGCATCGACCCTGGGAAGCCCAAAAAGGGACAGAGCCTCACGGATGATGCGACGGTCGATCCGACGGTCGACCGTGAGGCGGAATGAAAATGGAGAAGGAACCACGGTCGATCGGGGCATCGACCTTGGGAGGCCAAAAACGTAACAGAGCCCGATGGTCGACCGTCAGGCCCGAAAGGAGCGTATTAACGCTTGACGGTAGATCCACCGATCGACTATCAGCCCCACGGCACAGTTCCTCAGAACAGTGCCGAAAATCCAATTTCTTGGATTTGAATGATCAAATCAAGTTGAAAATTGATGAAACTTTGCAAGCATGCATAATCAATGATGGGGAAGCCAATAGTGCGAAGAAAACACGATTTTGATGGTTAAATCTCCTATCTAGGTCAAAACGGTCGAAAATCGATAAAACGGCGATAATACGAAAATCAGCCGTTAAAATACGGAAATCACACGGTAGGAATACTCGAAGCAAGCCACAACACATATGCAACAAGCTACACAATATTCTAATGAGTACTCTTATAGCGAAAACACAAGAAACATATCTTAGGAGAACCTGATCATAGGATCGAGGTAGAAACACCTACTTGAACAAGCAGGGCAGCTCCTCCACGCATTCCCCAAGTCCGATCGTCAAGATCCGCTCCCCGAAGATCGCGCCTCCAAGCCCTAGCTCAGCCGGTTGGAGAGAGGAAGAGAGAGAGAGACACAACGGCAAAAGAAGAAGAAAAAGAGAGAGAGAGAGAGAGAAAAGAAAGGGGTTAAATAGAAAGCTGGAATTGATCACAACCGTTCGATTCGATCTCTCCCGATCGAGCTCCGATCTTCCGATCGGAAGCGCCCTTAAGGTTCTAATCAAACACATACACCAATCAAAGGTAGTGTGTGCAACGCGGGTGTGAAACTGACCGCCAGGGAGTATATTTATCAAAATGCCACTGGGGTCAAAAACATCGATGCGATCAACCGATCGCATCCCAAGGCCAACCGGGCCAAACCAAAAACAAGACCCTCGACCTAACGCGATCGGACCGGGTTGGAGGTACGGGTCCTCACACTGTGATTGTAAAGTCACCAAGCACCAGGAAGCTTGGAGGAAAAGCTTGTAAAGGATTTTCAAGTAGTGGAACCTTAAGGGGAGCCTTGAGAGAAGTGGACGTAGACCAAGAGTTGGGTCGAACCACTATAAAATCGGTGCCATCTCTCTAACCTTCATTGCTATTATTCTTGCGTGCTATTTTGCATTAGTCTCTTTTCAACTACAAGCATTTAAGGTGTTAGTTCTCTACTACCTGATTTTTCCATTAATCTAGTTTTTCGAAAAGAGTCCAATTCACCCCCCTCTTGAACCTTCAATTGGTATCAGATCTAGGTCTCTATTTTTAGAGGTGTAACAACCCTTAGAGGATCCTATCTAGAGATGGAAAACTTGGAGGGACAAGCTACCAATAGGCCACCCTACTTCAATGGTTCAAACTATAATTACTGGAAAACAAAAATGGAGATTTTTGTTCAGTCAATGGACTATGAGGCCTGGTTAGTAATAGAGGATGGACCTTATATCCCTATAAAAATTATTGAAGGGAAAGAAGTCCCAAAGACAAAGAGTGACTACACCCCAATTGATCTCAAGAATCTTCAAACAAATGCCAAGGCCAAAAGCTTTCTATTTTGTGCCCTTAGCTCTAGTGAATTCAATAGGGTCTCTACATGCAAATCAACAAAAGAGATATGTGACAAACTTGAGGTTACTTACGAGGGAAACAAGCCGTGTTAAAGAGTCAAAAATAAGTATGCTTGTACATGAGTATGAACTCTTTTGCATGAAGAATGATGAAACTATTAGTGAGATGTTTACACGTTTTACTAACATATTGAATGTGCTTGAATCTCTTGAAAGAATTTATGCTAACGATGAAGTTGTAAGAAAGATACTTAGGTGTCTACAGAAATCATGGGATCCTAAAGTGACAGCGATCAAAGAAGCCAAGGATCTATCCAACCTGTCACTAGATGAGCTCATGGGTTCCCTCATGACCTATGAGATGAACTTGAAGAGAAGCAACGAATAGGGAGATAAAAAGAAGAAGATGGTTGCCTTCAAGTCATCTAGCAAAGACTCATCCGATTCAAGTGAAGGAGATGACGATGAGGAGTTGGCGATGATATCAAGAAGAATACAAAAGATTTTCAAGCGCCAAGGAGGAAAGAAATTCTTTAAGAAAAAATTCTTCAAAGGTAAAAAGTACAATCCTACTTCTTCTAACTCAAATGAAATCATATGTTATGAGTGTAGAAAACTCGGACACTACAAGTCCGATTGTCCTCAACTCAAGAAGCCCACAAAGAAGGAGTTCAAGAAAAAGAAGGCAATGATGGCTACTTGGGGAGAAAGTGATGTGGAGACCTCATCCGATGAAGAAGAACAAGAGGTAGCCAACATATATTTAATGACACAAGGAGATGAGGAAGAAGAAGAAAATGAAGTAGAGGATGAGCTTGCATTTGAAGAACTTTTTTATGCTTATCATGCTTTAGCTAATGATTTCAAATTCCTTAAAAAAAAATACTATGCTACTTGTAAGGACTTGAAGAAAGTAGAAGAAGAAAAAGTAGATGTCATGCATAGGATTGGAACTTTAGAAAAAGAAAACAAATATATGCTAGACAACAAGTCTTGTGACACAAATGACACTTAAGGATGAACTCAAGGACACTCAATATGAGCTCACCATATTGAAGAACACAAACTATGATATGCAAAGGGAACTTATATTCTTGAGCAAATCTAAGAGAGATCTCACTTTTGAGGTTAATGACTTAAAAATCACTATAGCAAAATTCGTGAAGAGTAGAGACAAGTTAGATGAGATCCTTGATAGCTAAAGAAACTCCTTAAATAAGGAAGGAATTGGTTACAATTCTAGGAAGGTGAACAACCAAAAGAAGACTAACTTTGTTAAAGTTTCTTCTCATCCTCCTAAGGTAGCACAAGCACCTATATGTCATTATTGTTGCAAAGTAGGTCACATTGCACTTAGTTGCTATCTAATGAGGCATGCTAATGCTAAGAAAATTTGGACACCTAGACATTCATCTTCTTCTCTTATGCATAGTACTAATGCAAATGAACCCAAAAAGATTTGGGTACCAAAAATCAAGGTTTGATCTCCTATTTGTAGGAATGCATGAGATCCAAGATCAAGACCAACACAAAAGCTAAAAGATGGTACCTTGATAGTGGATGCTCAAGATACATGACGGGAGAAAGGAGCATGTTCTCAACCTTCCAATCCAAAGATGGAGGAATGGTGACCTTTGGAGACAATGCAAAAGGAAAAATAATTCGCATTGGCAATATTGGTAAAACCTCTTCCACTATTATTGAAAATGTTCTTTTGGTAGAAGGTTTGAAACATAATTTGCTTAGCATTAGTCAATTATGTGATAGAGGTAACAAAGTTATTTTTAAAGATTCAAAATGCTATGTTAAGAATGCTATTAATGATAAAATCATACTAGTTGGTCATAGTGATGGTAATGTGTATACATTTTATCTTAATGATCTTGTTTGCCATGATGATTTATGTCTTAGTGCTTTAAATGATAATTCTTGGTTATGACATATGAGACTTGGACATGCTCACATTTTCATTTCCAAACTCTCTCGAAAAGACCTTGTTCTTGGACTTCCCAAGATCAAATTCGAGAAAGATAAGATTTGTGATGCATGTCAAAGAGGAAAACAAGTAAAATCCTCTTTCAAGTCTAAAGATATAGTTTCCACCACAAGAGCACTAGAACTCATTCATATGGACCTTTTTGGGCCTACTAAACCAACTAGCTTAGGTGATAGCTCATATGGGTTTGTTCTAGTAGATGGCTACACTAGATACACTTGGGTGATTTTCCTTGCACACAAAGATGAAGTCTTTGAGGAATTCACTAACTTCTGTAGAAGAGTCCAAAATGAGAGACATATTCTCATTACATGCATAAGAAGTGACCATGGAGGAGAATTCAAGAATTCCCATCTAGAAAAGTTTTGCAATGACAACGGGATTTCCCATAACGTTTCTTCACCTAGAAACGCTCAACAAAATGGTGTTGTTGAAAGGAAAAATAGAACCCTACAAGACATGGCTAGAACTCTATTATGTGAGAATAATCTTCCTAAGTATTTTTAGGCCGAAACAATTAATACTTCTTGCCATGTGATAAATAGAGTAACTTTGAGACCCATTTTGAAGAAAACCCCTTATAAGCTTTGGAAAGGAAGAATTCCAAATATTAGGTACTTTAGAGCTTTTGGTTGCACATGTTTTATCTTGAATAATGGCAAGGATAATCTTGAAAAATTTGATGCCAGATCCGATGAAGGAGTTTTTCTTGGATACTCGGGGAGAAGCAAAAGTTATAAAATCTTCAATAAAAAGGACCTTGGTGGTTGAAGAATCAATACATGTTACATTTAATGAAATGATTTTAATTCCTAGTAGAATTGATAATGGTAAAGATGAGGAAATCCCAAATGACAAATCAAAAAATTTATTGGATGAAACCCAAAATGATGTTGAAGAATTGAATGATAGATTTGAGGAATCCCTTGAGATTAATCCTAATGATCAACATCATGATTTGCCTAAAGATTGGAAATATGCATTCTCACATCCAAAGGAATTGATTATTGGTGAACCATCAAAAGGAATACAAACCACATCTTCATTGAACACTTGTGCAAATCTAGCCTTTCTATCTCAGATTGAGCCCAAAACGATTGAGGAAGCACTAGAGGATGATCATTGGATCTTAGCAATGCAAGAAGAGTTGAATCAATTTGAAAGAAATGAAGTTTGGAATTTGATACCTAGACCTTATGATCATCCCGTCATTGGCACTAAATGGGTGTTTAGAAACAAAATGGATGAATTGGGGATAATAACAAGGAATAAAGCTAGACTAGTTACAAAAGGTTTCAATCAACAAGAAGGAATTGATTTTGACGAAACTTTTGCACCGGTAGCTAGACTTGAGGCAATAAGACTACTTCTAGCTTTTGCATCTTATAAAGATTTCAAATTATATCAAATGGATGTTAAAAGTGCCTTCTTGAATGGTTTACTAAAGGAAGAAGTCTATGTTGAACAACCCCCCGGTTTTGAATACTACAAATTGAGAGATTATGCATTCAAACTCACTAAAGCCTTGTATGGATTAAAACAAGCTCCTAGAGCTTGGTATGAAAGGCTTAGCAAATTCTTGATGGATAATGATTTTTGTAGAGGAAAAATTGATACTACATTTTTTACCAAATCAAAAGGCAAAGATTTGCTCTTTGTTCAAATTTATGTTGATGATATTATTTTTGGTTCTACAAATGATAAACTTTGTGAAGAATTTGCCACATATATGCAAAGTGAGTTTGAGATGAATTTGATGGGTGAACTCAATTATTTTCTTGGATTACAAATCATGCAAACTCGTGAAGGGATTTTTGTAAATCAAGCCAAATACACTAGAGGTATACTCAAAAAATATGATTTTGTTGAATCCAAAATTTATAAAACCCCCATGTGTATAACACTCAAATTAGACAAGGATGAAAATGAGAAACCCGTTGAACAAACACTTTATAGAGGGATGATTGGTTCTCTACTTTATTTGACTGCTAGTAGACCGGACATCATGTTTAGTGTTTGCCTTTGTGCTAGATATCAATCTTGTCCTAAGGAATCTCATTTGGTTGCGGTCAAGAGGATCTTTAGATATCTAATAGGAATTCAAAATTATGGTTTGTGGTATCCTAGAAGATCATCTTTTTATATAATTGGCTACTCCGATGCCGATTTTGCTGGATGTAAGCTTGATAGAAAAAGCACAAGTGGTACATGTCACTTTCTTGGTCATGCACTTGTTACTTGGTTCTCCAAGAAGCAAAATTCGGTTGCTTTATCCACCGCCGAAGCGGAATACATTGCGGCTGTCACACCCCGACCCAGAAAACCCATCCAGGACGGGGCATGAGGGTCCTAACACTATTCATCATCAACCGGCGCAGTACAAGCGGAAAGGATAAACAGTTTAAACAATTGTATTCCAGAGGCTAAATAGATTTAATCATAACATAACATCGAGTCGTACAATGTCTGAGTTCCAAAATACAGATTCATACAAAATCCTAAAGGTTCTCCAAAATGGTTACAACATATTATATATCAAAAGGGGGGTACAACCGTCATATCCTCCAACAAAACCTCAGACGCCTCTGGATGTACTCGCGCCGCCAAAAGCCGAACCGGCCGGCTCCACCGAAGAAGGACCGCCGCCTGCACATGCAAACGCAGCCCGGGTAGGAATGAGCAAAAAGCCCAGTAGGGTTCTACTCTACGGCACACTGAAAGGAGGAAAACACCAACAGTGTTGTCTCCCAGCCTAAGTCTACGGATGCCACGGGTCCCATAACCCACCGATGTCCCAAGGGCTCATGTCATGAACCTCTCTCTTGGTCACTCTACCAAGATCACCCTAAGCACTGACAGGGGAACAGTACCATGCAAGATCACCCTTACCCAGCAGGGATACCACTACCTGGGGACTACGTCGGGAGCACATCGGTTGCGTCCTTAGCACTTGGCCTTGGAAGACAACACGACCTCTAAACCTCGAACACTGATCAGAGTCAACTAGCGTGAATCCTCAAAAGACAAGAGACTTGATCAACAATCACACCCTACTCCTAACTACCCATCCACAGTCCTAAGGCTAGATCCGAGCTACCCGAGAGCCTCGGATCGGCGACCTAAAACATCGCCCGCCTAACCTCAAATGCCTCTAATGCATACAATGCATGAGCCTAGGCAAACATCTAACCTAGATGTCTCTATATGTCACATCAGCAGTTATAAGTTCAACAGATATACAATAGCCTTCGGCACTCGCCGGCAAGAGGCTAAGGTTCCACAAATCCTCATTAGTTAGCACTCATAGCTAGCTAATGGCTAAGCAGTTAACTAAACACTACACTACAATCAATCATGTATTACTTGCACGTAGAACCCTAGGTTTTCAAAAGGAAAGAACATTTGAATAAGAATCTCAAACCAAGTGGAAATCCTTTGAAAACCTCATCAAATTCCCTTACATGCTTCCCAACATGTTTAGATATTAATCCCCCATCAAAACCATCCAAGAAATACCAGAAAACCAGGTTCGACAGGTCACGGACGATGTCACGGTCGTTCCGGGGATCGACCGTGAGGTCACGGACGATGCCACGGTCGATCCGCCGATCGACCGTGGGACCAAAGCGAAGAAGGCCAAGGGCGACGGTCGATCCACCCATCGACCCTGAGAAGCCCAAAACCAAACAGCGCCTGACGGTCGATGCGACGGTCGATCCGACGGTCGACCGTCAGGTAAATGGCGAAAAGTTGGGACTCCCACGGTCGATCCATGCATCGACCCTGGGAGGCTAAAATCCCGACAGAGCCTGACGGTCGACCGTCAGGCCCAGAGTAAGCATATTAAAGCATGACGGTCGATATATCGATCGACCGTCGAGCCTGACGGTCGATGCACCGATCGACCGTCGAGCTCACTGCGCAAAATGCCAGAAATCCTATTTCTAGATTTTGAAGGATCAAAACATGTTTGAAAACAATGAAACTTGGTAGGCAAGTGTATTTTGAAGTGGAGAATCTAATGATGTAAAGAAATCCAGTTTTAGATGGTTAAATCTCATTTTAGGTCGGAAAACCAAAAACCGACAAAACGGCGACGTTTCGGAAACCAGCCGTTAGAATACGGAAATCTTGGCATACAAACACTCCAAACCATTCACATTGTATACACAACGGATTACACAACATCCTAGCATGGCATTCCACAGCAAACCACATATGCACCCTAAACTAGTAGAACCCGATCGCGAGATCGGGGTAGAAACACCTACCTGGGCAAGCAATAAAGCTTCTCCACGCGTCCAGCCAACCGCGCCGTGAAGATCCGCTCTGCAATGCTCAGCCCTCCAAGCTCTAGCCCAGCCGGAGGAGAAGGGGAGAAGGGAGAAGAAAGAATGCTCGCAGGAGGAGAAGAGAAGAAGGAACGGGAGAAAGAAAAAAGGAGAGGGGGAGAAGGTGGGGGGGGGGGGGGTTGGAGCCAACTGCTCCAACCACCCTCCACTCACCATGCCACTAATGGGCCTAAAGCCCACCGGGCCGCTAACGAGCCCGAAAACGAGCTTTAGCGCGCCCGAGCTGGGATCTTCCGATCCCGGGCCCACCTAACCATTCTAAACAACCACATACATCAAACCAAGGCCGTGGGTGCAACGCGGGTGTGAAACCGACCACCAGGGGCATATTTACCAAAATGCTCCTGGGGTCCAAACCGCCACACGATCGCCCGATCGTGCCCGACGCGGAACCAAACCAACAGGAAATCGGCTCTCGAACCACGTGGTCGAGTCAGGTCTGAGGGACGGGCCCTCACAGCGGCGGGTAGTTGTTGTGCACAATTACTTTGGATGAAAATGCAATTGGTAGATTACAACATACATGTAGGCAAAATGCCCATTAGATGTGACAACACTAGTGCCATAAGCTTATCTAAGAATCTCATCCTACATTCTAGAACAAAGCACATAGAAATTTGACACCATTTCCTTCGCGATTACACATAAAAAGGAGATATATCACTTGAATTTGTTAACACCGAGCATCAAATTACGGATATTCTAACCAAACCCTTGAGTGAAGACAGATTTCTATATCTACTAAGGGAGCTTGGGATGTCTAATGGATGTCCAAAATAAAGGAGCTAAAAGGAAAATGTATGGTCACCTCTTTATCTGTTTTTCATACCATATCCAACTTGAATTCTAAATTTTGGTAAATTAAGTGAATATCATGGTTGATGAGTGGTTTTTAGTTCATAATATTTTAAAACTCACTTTCTGGAACTAACGGTCGATCCAGACTTCCTGACGGTCGACCGTGCGTACATTCGCATGGGATGGTCGACCGCCAACTCTTTGGATCGACCGTGGGATTTCATTCTTAGACCTATTATGTGCCACGATCGACCGCCAACTTCGTTGGATCAACCGTGCTATTGTTTTTTTACACAAAATGTTCGTGACGGTCGACCGCCAACTTCTTACGGTCGATCGCCACGGATCGTGTGACAATAAGTGAGGGCTTTTCAGTCATTTTCACTTTAATCTCCCATTATAACTCCCGATCAACCCTTCATTTCCCCTGGTTTGACCGTGCCCTAGCTTCTCCAACGTCCATCATCTCCCCTGGTTCGACCGCACCCTTCTCTTCTCCCCTTCCCATAAAACCCTAACAAAGCCTCACACCATGCCTCACACCAAGAATGCCGGCCCTCCTCCACCTGAGGAACCAAATCAAGCTGGGAAAAGGAAGACCGCAGTAGCACAGTAAAAGACCGGGATGAAGAAAACCAAAGGTTCACATGGCGTGTCTTCATCTAATCCTCCACCTACTCCTTCCTACGACGACTACTTCTTCCTAGATAAGGATAGGTATAACTCCTGGCCTGAATTTAAGGATAAGTTTGTAGTCTCGGGTAGAGCTCTTCAATTACCTATAGGAAAGGAATATGTAGTTGAACGATTTTTCACTGATATGGGTTGGAAGAACTTCTTAGAGATGCCTCAGTACGCCTCAGTACATTTATCCCGAAATGGTTAGATATTTCTATTGCAATATGACTGAGGATATTGATGATGAAGGATGTGTGGCCCTTAGTAGCTATATCTATGGAAACGAATTCAAGATTACCGTAGAATGGTTGAATGAGTTACTAGATACACCAAATCAAGGAGAGTGCATATACTTTACTTCCTATGAGGACCTCAACCGAATAGATAAGGATAAACAAGGGAGAAAGGCAATCCTTAAGGTTGTCCTAGTTGAGAAAAATCCTATAGAATTAAATAGCCTACACCAACATTTTAGGGAGCTTGCCCACTTTCTAGGAATAAATCTTTTTCCTAAGCTTGGCCACCATGATCACTTGAAGCCCATCCATGCCTATGTTCTTTCTTGCATGGTTAGGAGGAAGCCTCTAAACCTCAGTTATCTCCTTATCAAGGAGATGCTTAACCTTAATGCTAGGCAATCACTTCCTTTTGGGGGACATCTAACAAAGATTTTACAAAGCCCTTACCCTCAACCTAGCTGTTGATGAAAGAAAGCCCCTTTCTCAACCCTTCAACAAATCAACCTATAAAAGGATGAAGGCTGCCAAACAAGCTTTAGGCCTCGGTTTTCCTGATATCAGTGGTGATGAAGAAGACAAGCATCAAGAAGATCATGATGAGGAAAATTTAGGGGGAGAAGAAGATGCGACCAGATTTCAAGGTGAATCCTCCAGTAGCCGAGCTCGTCGCAACACGGCACAGAGACTTGATGAGCTTGACACAAGATGGGGAAGAATGGAAGTAAATTTAGGTGACATCAAGACTTCCCAAACAAAAATCACCGAAGATCAAGCCAAGATGTCCAAGCAACTTGAAGACATTTTTTCCTACATCAAAATTGAATTCCCACCTTCCACACCTACAGTTGATTGATTCTAAATTCCCATCTTTCTTACTTCTTTTTTATGATGCCAAAGGGGGAGGAAAAAAAAAGTATGATGAATGAATGTTGAACAATAGCCCTACATTTCATATTTTTACTCTTGTATTTTGGAAAATCTTGTTTTGAAATGAAAGTATTGTAAATCCAAAGTTTTTCGAATGATTTTGAATGGAAGTATTGTATGCAAATGTTGGAATTTTTAGAATGAAAGGCAAATGTGTTTGGATATTGTTATGATATACTAGTATAATGTTTTAATCTCAGTATTCAATATGAAATCATTTCATGAAAGCTTAAATGTTATTATTGAAAAGAAATGAACATACTAAAATCCAAATTATTCTATTAACATATCTTAAATGGAACTTTTCATATCATTTTAGAGATATATGACTCATGTGCATCTTGATAATTCGCCTTAGAACACTTTTCTTGAAAGAAATGGATGCATTGATTAAGGGGAAGTCGAAATATTTTATCATCACATTTAAAAGGATTGTCATCATCAAAAAGGGGGAGATTGTTGATCCTAACCTTGTTTTGATGATGCCAATATATATTAAATGATAAAATATATGTTTAATATTTATTACCCTTTAATTGGAAATCTTAAATTCAATATTTAAGTCACTTTTGTACTGACGGTCGATTGATGGATCGACCGTGGGAATGTGACGGTCCATCCATGGATCGACCGTGTGGTTGCACGTTGGATGCACCATACTTGGCAAAATGTATTGTTGGCTCACGGTTGATCGGTGCATCGACCATGGGAAGCCATTTTCGTGACAGAACCTAACGGACGATGCGACGGTCAATACGGCGGCCTACCATGGAGCATTTATGAAGAAAAGTGAAGAAGCGACGATCGATCGGAGCATCGAGTGTGGGAAGCTTTTTTCTTGACAGAGGTTGACGGTTGATGTCACAGTTGACCGTGACGCGTGACAGACGATGCATGGATCGACCGTCGATCAAAAAGGCTGAATTTTTGTACATGACGGACGATGCATGGATCGACAGCCAGCAACGCGCAGAGTAAAAAAATTAGCCGTTGGAGAGTTGCAGAGAGCCATTGGAGAGTTGCAGAGAGCCGTTGGAGGTCCTTGTTGAGCTGGTTGAAGCCTAGATATAAGTAGTCCTATGTTGTAAACTTGCCATAACTTTTATCATTATTATTGAGATCATCTGAGCAAGTTTTAGCAAGAGTTTTCTACTTATTCTCTTTTGAGCTACACTTTTGTAAACCTTCTTCAAGTGTGATCAAGTGTGAAGAAGTACTTTGAGAGTTATCCAACAGCAAGTGGCTGTGATTGTAAGGTCACCAATCACCAAGAAGCTTGGAGGAAAAGCTTGTAAAGGATTTGCAAGTAGTGGAACCTCAAGGGGAGCCTTGAGAGAAGTAGACGTAGACCAAGAGTTGGGTCGAACCACTATAAAATTGGTGTCATCTCTCTAACCTTCATTGCTATTATTCTTGCATGCTATTTTGCTTTAGTCTCAATTCATCTACAAGCATTTAAGGTGTTAGTTCTCTCCTACCTGATTTTTCCATTAATCTAGTTTTTCGAAAAGAGTCCAATTCACCCCCCTCTTGGACCTTCATAAACTTGAGTGAGTTCCCGTGCCCTGAGATCATTCAATAGATCATTCGAAAATCACCCATGTAATACTGTTTGCATGGTGTTCTACTTGGGATTGTAAGATATAAACCTAAAAGGGCTCTTCTAAATGGATTCCGGGGGCCTGACATAGCAATAGCTATGGCAGGCCCTGCCATGACAAATCCTGGCCATCGATCTCCACTTATGAAGAACGGCTAGGATTTGTCTGGCCATGTCATCCCCTCTCACCTCCCATGATGCCTCGCACGTTCTCTCCCCCTCTTCTCACCTCCCAATCCAACCAAGCATCGTCGGCGGCAATTACTGGAAGAAGGGATCGACGGTCGTCGGCGACGGTGGATGAGGGTTCCTGGGAGTCTTGGGCTTTGATCACCAGGTTGGATCGTCAGATCCGGCGACGTAGAGGCGGGAAGGAGTAGAGTGGCAATGCTCTTGGAGAAGAAGAGCCGCGGGCTAGGGCGGCGACTGAAGGTTGGATCTAATCGGAGGAGGGTTGGACAGAGGTCGGATTTGGCGTTTAGGGGGAGGAAAAGAGGCGGGGATGGTGGGTTAGAGATGGCGGCGATGCTGGATTCAATAGAGAGGTAGAGCTTGGTGGGTCTTCCTTGGAGAGAGGGGCGTCGCTGAGGGCGCAGGGGGTATCGGGGAGGCCGAGGTGGTGTCGGGATGGAGAGGGGGTTGTCGCAGGAGTCGTGGCTTCAACGGGAAAGGAGGAATGGTGGGTTTTAGGTTCTTCATTGGAGTTAATGGAGGAAGAGGGGAGATGGTTGTGATGCCGGAGTTATGGAGCTCGGGATTGAATGGGAACTCTCCGGAGTTGAGCGGCGTTGGTGGCCTGGTCGGAGGTCTAGGAGGTGAGTGGAAGGTGGTAGAGGGTTTGATGGTGGAAGAGGGAGGCTTGGATATGACCACGGTAGAGCTTCGGAGTTCGCCGAAAATGGAGGTGGTTGGAGGGTTGCTAACGAGATTGGGAAGTGGTGGCAGTCAGTGGTAGGGAAAGAGGAGGTAGGTGGAGGGGTAGAGAGAGTCAATCACCCACCACCCTTGCCCTGAGTTCCATCGCCGACTCGCCTCCCCGTCGCGAGTTCTCGTCGGAGATCCCAACGACGTCGAGCTCCAAACTCGCCGCCCTCTCTCTTCCACGTCTCCGTTACCGTCAGAGATTCATAGAGAGGATCCCCGATGGAGACCTTCAGTGAATCTCAAGCTTCATCGGTCGGAGCATCGTCGGCGCCGCCATGGAAGTCGACAATAGCAATCATTGAGAGAAGACGACAACCAAACTAATGATATCCATTGCTTGCAATCTTGGAGAAGGATTTATAGGAGAAGATAAGAAAAGAAAGGGTCTCTTCTGAGATCGAAACCATTGCTCTGTTTCACATCGCCGGAGTTTTCGATCAAAACAGAGCCGCTTGTGGATCAAAAATGGGACTTTGAATATCAATAAAAAAAACTAAAAAAATTCTACACCCCACGGATTACTCGAAAAATACGAAAGCAGATATAAGCAGAGAATTAAATACGCATGAAACAAGAGACACACGATTTTTAACGTGGAAAAACCCTCACGAAAACCACGGCTCCAACACAGGACCAAGCGTAATCAATCCAATAAAAAGCAAGAGTACCGTGTACACAAGTTAACAAGACTCACTGTACTGACTCCTCAGATACTCACCATTGTCCTCGCACTTGCTCAACTCCTTGAATCACGATCCGTAACTCTGCTTTTCTTAATTGATCACCTCAATTTCAAATCTCCCTCACAACTATCCTCTCTCTCTCTATTTCTCTCTCTTCTTCTCTCTCTTTTCTTCTCTATGTCTTCTCTCCTCTGCGGCTCTCTCTCCTCTTTGTTTCTTTCCCTCACAACCGGTCAACGCCACCTCTCTTTCTTCTCTCTATTCCTCACTTCCGCAAATCCCTCTCTTCTTCTCTCTCTCTTTCTTCCTCACATCCTTACGACAGCCGCCTCTCTCCTCTTCTTTCTATGTTCTTTTTGGCCGCTCTCTCTCCTCTGTTCTTTGGCTGCCGTCTTTTCTCTACTCTTTATTTTTCCGTGGCAGCCGAGGGCCTTCGCCAAAAAACCTTCTCCGTATGCAACCTCCCATATACGCAGAGCAGCTAGGTTATCTATCCAAGCTGTTTGATTCCACTTCCCTCCAATCCAACGACAGAGATTAAACTTTATTATTAACTTGATCAAACTTGATGTGACTTGAGCTAATTTGATCTCACTTGATCCAATTCGCTTGAATTAGTATTGTATGAACCATATATCCAATCTAGCTAATTTAAATATTAAATCAATAAAATTTGCCAATTTATATGGAATCTTAACATGATTCCTTACAAAAACCACCACAAAAAACACTTTGGAATCAGAAATCGAAAGAGCTAAACCCAAATTATATGCTTATCAATTGGAGATTGTCTCCGATGAGCTCCAAACCGTCGTCTTCTAAAACAGAGATTCAACGGAATGTTGGGAGGAGAAATTAGATGCTTATCAATCGAAGATTGTCTACGATGAGCTCCAAACCATCTTTTTTCACAAATTAGATGGCAAAAAAGAATTTTTTTTTGCCAATTTATATGGAATCTTAACATGATTCCTTACAAAAACCACCACAGAAAATACTTTGGAATCAGAAATCGAAAGAGCTAAACCCAAATTATATGCTTATCAATTGGAGATTGTCTCCGATGAGCTCCAAACCGCCGTCTTCTTAAAACAAATATTCAACAGAATATTGGGAGGAGAAATTAGATGCTTATCAATCGGAGATTGTCTCCGATGAGCTCCAAACCATCTTTTTTCACAAATTATATGGCAAAAAAGAAATTTTGACGCTACATCGACCTCTTTGGGTGTCTCTGTGAGAGAGAGAGAGAGACATTAGTGAATGTTGGGAGGAGAAGAGGTGAGAGATTCCTCGAAAGTCCGCGTTGTGTAACCTCGCTATGAATCACTGACGGAAAGGAGCTTGAAGAGGAGAACGATGATGGAGGATTGGAGGGGGGGGGGGGGGCCGGGCGGGGCGGGGTGGGGTTGAAGTGCGACAAAGTTGGAATCTAGGGCGAGGACTCGTGGCGAGGAGGCGAGCCGGTGATGGAGCGGCGAGCAAGGGTGGCACGGCGATGATCGACGTTGGGCGGTGCTTGGTCGGGATCGGGATCGGGAGGTGAGAAGAGGGGGGGATTGTGGGAGTGGACGTGGGAGGTGATGACGTGGAACCAATCTAGTCCTTTTCCATAAGTGAGTGGAGAACAACAGTCATGAATGGCTATGTTAGGGTTTGCCATATAAAGAGAACGTCAGCCACCGGGATCCCTTCTGAATCGTCTGATATAACCCATGCCTTTTATAAAATGGATATCACCGAACGACCTCAGTTGGCCCTGTGGAGCTTGATGGGGGCCCAGTTGGTAAATGGCTGAAATGTCCTTACCTATGAAACGTAAGGCCCAAACCACAAATCGAATCCCATCGCTTGCTCAATTGGCCAAATGGCCAAAAGGCGATGGCCTACGTTCCAATTTGCTTGATTCTATCTATCCAAATCCAAGTCCGAACCCGAACCCGTTATGGTTCTACTTCAAATCAGTGTTTCTTCTTTCTGGAGCTAAACGGATCAGCACTAGAACCCGAATCCGATTATTTTTGGGGTCAGCTGTCGTCAGGTTTTATTCGCCATCCACTTTCAGCAGTTGGATCAAGACCTAAATACGAGCATCCCCATCTTAAATGCCTCGAGATCAGATGTTGTCAATCTCACCGGTATCAAGGGATTCTTAGCCCTAGGATAGGCTACCCGCTCTCCCTCAGTCCCTCTCCTCTAGCTCAACGTCGCCCCTCTCGCCTCCCTAAAACTCCACCTTCCTCGCTTCAATCGCCTCGCCGCCCCTCGCCTACCTAAAACACTACAAAACCCTAGAAGGAGGAGGCCTTCGAAATCGGTTCGAGATCAGCTGGATCGAAGGATGGAAGACGTCGCGGGGGAGAGCGACAAGAAGACCCCCAAGGTCCCCATCCCGGGGAAGAGGAACATCCTTATCACCAGTGCCCTTCCGTATGTCAACAACGTCCCCCACCTGGGGAATATCATTGGATGTAATACCCTCGGCCCCTGTCTCTAATTTGTTCTGTTCTTGATTACTTTCGATGTGATACCGCTAATTGCATGGGAAAAGTGTTTTTTTTTTTATATCCACTTTTTTGATCAATTATGGAGAGTACTGATCGAGGATTTTGTGGTCTTGTTTTTATTGTTTTCCCCCCATTTTTCAGGTGTGTTGAGCGCGGATGTGTTCGCCAGGTACTGCCGGCTTCGAGGGTACAATGCTATATATATGTGCGGGACGGATGAGTATGGGACTGCCACAGAGACAAAGGCCATGGAGGAAAAGTGCACCCCGAAAGAGATTTGTGACAAGTTTGGTCCTAATTTCTCGACCTCATTGTTCTTTTGATTGGATTAGATCGACCTGTAGCCTAATTTCTATCTGCTGGCATGGATTCTGAAGTGCAATATAGACTTATATTTTTTATATGATTTTTGGAATGTGCAATTGGTTACCTACCTATTCAGTTGAATCGTGAAGGCAGATTGGATTTCCCAAAAGAGCATATTGGTTTCTTGATTTTGTAAATAGTTATAAGGGAAAATTTGGAGATCATATTTGATCCATGTTTAGTAATGAACTTGTGCTCCATATAATATCTGAGCATTGTGATTTATCAACTATAATAGCATAGGATAAAAATTGGGAATGAATATCTTGTCTACATTTCCTGCTGAACTTGTGGTTTTGGCATAAAACATCTGCGCAGATACCATGCAATTCACAGCGATGTGTATAAGTGGTTCAACATAAGCTTTGATGAGTTTGGACGCACATCCACTCCACAACAAACAGAAGTCTGCCAATCAATCTTCCAGAAATTGTTGGATAACAATTGGCTTCTGGAGAACACCATGCAACAGGTATATATTCTCTGGAGAGCAGCTTGGTAAATTCTATTCTTTCTAGCATGGTTATTAACTCCTATATATTGTGCTGGTATTACTATTAATATTACTCGGACATTCAACACAGCTTTACTGTGATACATGCAACCGCTTTTTGGCTGATCGGCTTGTTGAAGGCACATGCCCTAAACCAAGTTGCAATTATGATTCTGCACGAGGAGACCAATGTGAAATTTGTGGGAGCTTGTTGAATCCCACGGAGTTGAAGGATCCTAAATGCAAAGTAAGCTTCACATTTAACGTTGCAGGATCATGTCATTTCTTCTCAAGTAATCATCGAATTTCAGTTGGAATGAAACAAGTGCTAATAGTGTTCCATGGAATACATGCTGTTTGTAATTGGAGTCTGTTCGTGCTATAGGCTTGTAAGAATACCCCCCGGATTCGAGATACAGACCACCTCTTTCTGCAGCTTCCATTGTTGAAGGATAGATTGGAAGACTATATACAGAATATGTCAAAGGCTGGATCGTGGAGTGCAAATGCCCTTCAAACTACTCATGCATGGCTGACAGAAGGATTAAAACCTCGCTGTATTACAAGGGATCTTAAATGGGGAGTTCCTGTACCTCATGAGAAATATAAAGATAAGGTTGGCATGTTATATAAGGAATTTGGCAGTTTTCATTTGTATTACTGTGGAGCATGGATTGCCGTCCTCGCGCCGTGCCGGCAGCCTGCGGGCACTGTACGTGCTGCCGGCACGGATGCGTGCTGGACCGGCACGCCCCATGCCAGGGGTTCGATGCCGCTAACCCCCTGGCACGGTACGTACCGGCCGGCACGTATAGTGCCGGACCGGCACGGAAATCCATGCTGTGTAGACTTGTCAGTGTTTATAACTTGAGAACCATCCGCAACTTTATGGGACCTTTCACAATTGTTTGCTCTTTTTTCCAGGTATTTTATGTGTGGTTTGATGCTCCAATTGGATATATCTCAATCACATCATGCTACACCCCTGATTGGGAGAAGTGGTGGAAGGATCCTCAAAATGTTGAGTTGTATCAGTTCATGGGCAAGGATAATGTGCCGTTTCACACAGTAAGATCAGCTTCTTGTGCTTCTACTTCTCAGTCTCCACAGTTTAATACACTACATCTCTGACTATAATAAAGAATCTAGCTGAGCTATGTGACCATACAGAACTGTATCGAGTATGTAGATTGGTTTAATTGTTGCAATTAATAAGTCATGCTACAAAAAAGGGAAGAAGAAAGAAATAGAAGAAAATTTACCCTCGAGCTTTAAAACATCGTTTGATGACATTCATTATTGGTTCACCCTTATGGAGATTCTTATCCCATAAGCTGTTTCCTTTTTTGTTTTTAACTTTCACAAATGTCCTTTTTTTTCAAGACAATGTACTTTGTGAAATATGTCGTAACTTCTTTGCAAATATGATATAAGTAAATTTTTAGGAAGTTTATTTACTTGTGGTAGTATTTCTGCCGTCATGTATAACATGTCTAAGAGTTCATCCTGATTTTTACAATTATTGTATTTTACATTATGATTTCTTCTTATCTATTAGTTTTCATTCTTTCTGCTAAGACTGTATTCCGTACACAGTTTTGTTTATCTGTTTCCTGATGTTAGAATGATTAAGTTGTGAATGCTTGTCGATACCAATCCACGACTCCATCTGCGCATGCACAATTGATACAAGTCTGTGACTGCTTGATCTGCACATGTGCAAGTTTCCCTTTCACTCCAGAGGAAAGTTTTAACAGAGTATGTAGCTATTGAATCCTTGCTTGCCATAAGTAAATGGAATAATATGGCAACTGAACTTTGTCCAGTTATTTGTGTCTACCTGTATAGATTTAGCTGTTTAATGTTTCTTACGATCCTAGATTCTTGATATCTATATTTCAGGTTATGTTTCCTTCTACTCTTCTTGGAACTGGTGAAAACTGGACATTGATGAAGACTATAAGTGTGACGGAGTACTTGAACTACGAAGCAGGTTTGACCAGTTATTCTTAGCGGCCCTTGTTGTTAGTATCAACCTGAACTCAGGCCTAATTACAAATTTTTTTCTAGTTAAAAATCTTGTCTCAGAATGGGTTTACTTTCAGGCCAGATTCTTGGGTCTCAATAAGGCGTTTCATCTTAATTTTAATGTCCTTGTCTGGTCATATCCAGCCTGGATCCTCAGGCAGCTCATTAATACCTCTAGGGATATCCCTGGCAGAATGTCAGTATTTTCACATTTCTACGGGCACGAGGCACTTTTAAATCATCATGACATTTACAATGTCATAGCTTTTCAATAACTGTGGTTGGTATTAATATTTTCCATGCACATATCAAGGTTTTCTGTGCTTGCCGGCACCGACCGGCATAGCTGGCAAATGTCATGCCAGTGGGTTATCAGTACCAACTTTGTGGTCGGCACTGGCACATAGATTTGTGCTTTGGTGTTGGCCGGTACAGATTGGCATAGAGTGGCACTTGAGGCCGCTCAGAGTTTTAATGGTCCAACACAGTTTTAAAATATTATTATTCATTAGGAATAGTTTATCATATTTTATTGTTAAACCAATTATTCTTTCTTTTAATTGCCCAAACTATTCTTAATACACCCCAAAGGTCCAAAACACCCAATGTATATATGCCTTGGAGGGTTGAATGCATGTGTTGGACCAGTAAAACTCCGTGCCGACCCGTGTCAGTTCGTGCCGGTTCATGCATGTCCGTGCCGACGGCACATGCTGAGCCGGTCAAGGATCAACACAACATGTGCCAATGGAATGACAATCCATGGTACATATATTCCTAAACAGGAGCTCTTGTGCTTGAGACTCTGATGTTATGTTTCTTCTTGGTTTTTTCCCTCCTTTTTGGCCTTTGAACTGAAAGCATCACCATTTGGCAGTTTGATATGTGGCATTGCCACGTGTTACTTTTGTCACTGTTGCTTCTGAAATCTGCAGGGAAATTTTCCAAAAGCAAGGGTATTGGTGTTTTTGGAAATGATGCAAAAGACACAAATATTCCTGTAGAAGTATGGCGGTATTACTTGTTAATCAATAGGCCTGAGGTGAGTGTTGACAGTACTGGATGTATATACAAGGCTTCCATAAGTCTTCCTTTTTAGCTCTCTAGACTTAACCTCAATCTCAATTGACAGGTCTCAGATACATTGTTTACATGGGCAGATTTGCAGGCCAAGCTAAATGGTGAATTGCTAAGTAATCTAGGAAATTTTGTAAATCGAGTATTGAGCTTCGTTGCCAAACCAGCAGGTTAGTCAGGAGCATTCCTAAATATTTCTTCAACCATTACTTACAGTATGACGTTTACATCCGGTTTGATTTGAAGTACACGTGTTTTAAACATGAAATGTTTCATGCCCTATATCTGTGAAGTATTCTGCTAAGATCTAAATTGCTAGTTTTCATGGTTGCCAAGGCACATTGGGCACTTGGAAATTCCCTTTCGTCTTTGAATTGTTAATTTCTTGCACATGTGATACCCAATGATTAAGGAATAGGTTGGCAACTTAGTAGATCTTTGTATTTAGATTTAGTGATATATTCATGCTTGTAGTTTTTGCAACACAGCATTGGCTGCTGAAGTTATATCCTTGAAGCCATATTTTAATGCCAATGCAGGTATTTTTGGGTCTTTTTTATGGTGAGCTTCATATCTTCATGAGCATGGAATTTGAGACCATTTGCTGGAAAACATGCTAATGCTAATTGGTTACATGGAACCATGATTTACTGTAACTGCCACCTGGCATGTATTGTGCCGGCAATTTACCAGCACAGTGCAAGCACTATATTATAATTATTACGTGTGAAACCCATTAGAACTGTTTCGGGTTCATTTTAAGAGGCACTATATTATGGTTTTTATGTCTGAAACCTCTTAGAACTGTTTCGGGTCCATTTTAAGAGGGTTCCGTTGGAACTTGTTATAAACTTTCTTTTATCTAATCCTATTCTATGACGCCCTCCCCTCAACTTCCTTTGGCCTCATCCAGCTTCTTCGTGTCCATCAGTCCTCCGGATGCCTCCTCTCCAATCCTCACCTGCAATCCTCTCCTCTGAGCCCTGCTTTCGTGCCCTCTTCTCCTTGCATTCTCCTCTCCTCTTGACACTCTCCTCTCCACATCTTCTCTTACTCACCTTCTCTGTGTCATCTGCATCGCAAGCCTTGACATCTTCATAACTTGGCTCTATGTGTGTTTGAATGAAACGTCGAGTGGTAGCGACGTGACAAAGCCCTCACGTAAATAGGTTCGAGCAGAGGCTTGCGGGGGGAAGCTTCTTATGCTCTCCTTCGAATGGTACTGTAGACTACTCAAATGATGATACATCTTACAGAATTTTGGAGTTGTCTTTCTTATTCCACTTTCCTAGCTTGGTTGAAGTTCTTCTAGACCTAGGAGGCTTAAGAAAAAGATATGGGGTACGATCTCTAGGACAGTTGTATGTTATGTTTGACATTTGTATCTAATGATTGAAGATTCTCTTTGGATTCATCTTGTATCCTTGTATTTTGTACTCTTGGTCATGTTCTTCGAGCGTGAGGGCATAGATTTCATTTTGACGCCTTGTAGATGTCGTCCTAGACAGACGAGCGGCCATATGCTCGATATTCTCAGGGTTTTGTTTTTTCATTTTCTTTGTGGTGAGTTTCCATAGGATATCTCCGCTTTATCATTTGGTCCTAATGTTCACCCTTTTCCATGATTTATCCAGCATCATAGTTCAAGTAAGTTTGAGGCAAATTGCAGAATTGCCTTATAGGTTCTGTCCAACCTGGAAAAAGAAATCTAATCCTTTAGAAAGAAATAGCCCCTGTGTTTTGAACTATAAACAGGTAACTCAGTAAGTCACGCGCTTGACAAAATCAGCTTGTTGATGATCCATTCATTTTTCTCAACCTCTTGCAAGAGAATTACTTACTATGGCTGTGAATTTAAGCTGTATACACTAATTTTACCCTAATGAGCTTGTTTTGAATCTAGAGACTCCTATAACTCGCCTCTTGCAGATTTGTGCATCTGCAGGTGTGCTCGAAAATTTTATGATGTTCTAACTGATTATCTTTCTGATTTTGCAGGATCAGGATATGATTCTGTAATTCCTGATGCTCCATTTGCAGAATCACATGAGCTAACAGAGAAGCTGGCCGATAAAGTAGGCAAGCTTGTTGACCAGTATATTGATGCCATGGAGAAGGTAATTGAATGCGGAATTTGTGCTGACTGTATCACATTGTTGTAACGGTCAGAATGTTTTGTTTGTTTGCTCCGTTGCCTACAAAGGAATTCAGACTAACATTTTAAGTTTTGTTTGTGCTAAATGACAGGTCAAACTAAAACAGGGCCTGAGAATTGCTATGAGTATCTCTAGTGAAGGAAATGCCTATCTGCAAGTATGTCCTGTATTTGTTTTCCACTTTTCTTCCCCCTAACTAGCTATCAATATCGTTACTGGCACACATTGCTTACGGAAACATCTAATACAGGAAAGCCAATTCTGGAAACTGTACAGAGAAGATCCAACATCCTGCTCCATTGTGATGAAATCTGCAGTTGGACTTGTGTATCTCCTTGCATCTCTGTTGGAACCTTTTATGCCCTCATTTTCTGTTGAAGTAAGTTTGCTATGACCCTTACTACATATATCCTTTCCTTTCATCTTTATGGGTTTAGGGAGCACCTTTTTCTGTTCCAATTGATTTCACTTCTATGCATCTTTGTGGGCATCACCAACACTTTTTCTCACACTAATTGAACTTGTAAAAGTTAAACAACTAAATTGTCTCATCAAACGTCATGCTAGGTACTAAGGCAGCTTAATTTACCACCAGAGACACATCTGTCATTCTGTGATGAGAAAGGAGATGCTGATAAAGCAAGAAGACCTTGGGAGTTCGTACCTTCTGGTCATGTGATAGGGAAACCTGAACCACTATTCAAGGAATTGGTCTGTGTTCATTTCCCTTTGCTTAGATGCTGCTTTATCTTTGTTTTTCTATCATTTGCAGAGGTGTTTGTAATTTCCTCATCTGATCAGTCGAACTTATGCACAGAAAGATGAGGATGTGGAGTTTTTCAGGACAAAATTTGCAGGAAGTCAAGCTGACAGAAATGAGAAAGCAGAGGCTGATAAGCTAGCTGAGCAACTGAAAAACTCAAAAATACCACGTAAGTTCTTTATGCATCTGCAAAAATTCTTGCTGATCCAAGTGGAAGTACCTTCAAAAACTTAGTTAATGACAATGCCTTTTAAACCCAATAAGTATATTACTTGTATTGATGGTGAAAGCCTAGTCCTCAATAGGATTGAGTGTGTGCAATAGAAGCAATATAATGACGCAGCAAAGAACACCAAAAGCATTAGGTTTTTTTTTTGTTTTGTTTTTTTATCGTGGACCAGCCAAAGTTTGCACTATAAACAATAGTTTGATGACTACACAACTTACAACCCTCACTCAGTGACGCCTCATCAATTTTGATTGTCACTAGTTGTGCTCAAATCCTCGATTCTCCGCCGCTATGCACAATCTCCACTCCTACGCTTAGGAGGCACTCCTCAATGATTCTCAATTGGAATCCACCCAGTTCTATCATATTTATCAATGGATTGCTGGAATCAATGAGGAAGTTGAACGTTTCATTTGTTCCCCAAGTCTGTCTCTAATCTCCACCTTTGGATGCTTTAGGTTTATCCAACTTAAACCCTAGCCACGACCTTGGAAACCTTGATATCTTGTTCCTCTCAAACCTTGGTCAAATTGATTTATAACCCAATTAAGTAAGTTGTGTAACACCCAGATTACCAAGGCAGTCGACTGCTCCAATTTTTTTAACCGGTCGTGACATTGTCGACTGCTCGTGAGAATGTCTTCAACCTTTGAGACTCCATAGAGCTGCGGTCAACCCTTAATAATCCCCGATCAACCTTCCTTGTTTCGTGTACCTTCCATTGGAGGCCTCATGGCCGACTGTTAATTCCATGTGGTGGATCGGCGAACACTTTGGCAAAAATTGCATCTCTAGACTTTCGTCTGAACACATATTCGGTCGACCTTCTGATAGTACCCGGTCGACTGATGAACATTTTTCCAACAACAGCTTCGCTGGTCTCGTCTTTGAAATGGTCTACCGCTTTTGAGCAAACATAACTCCTGCAGAATGCTGGTTGACCACCTTGTAGCTCGCGGTTGACCATTAAAGACGATGTCAAAAGAACAGATTCTTTGGACTGTCGTCAAATGATCCACAGTCGACCTTTTGGTGGAGCCCGGTCTATCCATGAACAATTTTGCAAAACTTGCTTCTCTGGATTTGCATCTGAAATGAACTGCAGCTGACCTTCTGGTAGAACCCAGTTTACCATTTGTATAATATACCGAATGTCCAGTCGTTAATCTGCGGTCTACCTTCTGATTCATCCCAGTCAACCACTAGTGTAAATTGCTGAGAATGCAATCACGGGTCTTTCGTCTGACGTTGCCTGCGGTCCACCTCCTGATAGATATGGCAGACCGTTCTTACATAGAGACAGCTTCTTGTGACATGAATACCTCCAGTCGACTGCCCAAAACATCCCCGGTGCTGTTTTGAAAACTGACTCAACTAGTTCACATGACTGGATTTGACTAGAAATACATTTGAAAAGGCTAGTTACATGACTATGAGTTTTGTACACGAACTAGCCAACAAAGATAGAAATCAAACTAGATTCCTAATCGAGGGAGTACATAACTATGCAATTAGGGCCCCACTTAGGGCTTGATTCACCACTGATGTCAGTTTATTACCCAAAATGGGGTTTGCGAGTACTAGTTAACATCTCATTTGCGAAGCTTTTATTAGTCTAAGCCAAAATATATGGAGATTATGGGCAGATTTTTTTGGTATTACTTGATCTGATTACTTGTGTATGCAAGTTGCGAAACTTTAATTTAGAGAACATATTAGATATCAAGGAGATCCACCATTTTTACTTCTCGTCTTTGGAAATGATGAATGGTACTTCTGAAGAATCAGGGAGCAAGAAATGGTTGGACTAACTCTTAGCATCTGGAAGTTGATCTTCTTGGGGGAGACTAACCAGAAATGTAGTAACAAACAATATATTTCTTGATTCATATTATGATTTTGACTACAGCACAAAAGAACACAAAGCTTAATGTTGCTTGTTTTATGTTGATGAGACATACAGCCATTATCCAGTATTAATGCTTCCTTGCTTTGTCTGCAGAAGGAAGTGCAACACAGCATGAAATGAAGCCTTCCACAGAGACGAAACCAAAGAGCACTGAAGCGGACATATCCAGGCTTGACATTCGTGTGGGTCTTATAAAAAATGTCCACAAGCATCCGGATGCTGATTCCCTTTATGTGGAAGAGATTGATGTGGGTGAAGGGTCAAGTAGAACAGTCGTTAGTGGTCTAGTTAAATACATCCCACTTGATGAAATGCAGGTTGTCTGTTCTTACTTTAACCTTTTTCCTTCATTCTGGATAGATTTCATGGATGCATTTATCTTTCTCATTTTCTATCTTTTTCCATGATTATGAAAAGGGCAGAATCGTAAAGTTTGCGTCCTCTGTAACCTGAAACCAGCAACCATGCGAGGCATTAAGTCACATGCAATGGTATTGGCTGCATCTGATGCTGATCACACCAAGGTTAGTCATGAAACTGAATCAACCATCATGCGTTGAAGTAGTATGTGGTTGACTTTTTGTAATGCCGTTTATCTTTTTTGTCCTTGTGCATCTACTGGCCATGTCAATGTAGTTGACTGATGGCTATATCCCATCTCATCGAAGCATGCATTTGTAACTTCTAGTTTCCTTTTTCTGGAAAGATATAGATTGTCCACAGTCATTGTAGTTTTCTTTAATGGTAAAGTTATTAGATATTGATTTTGGATAATTTCCTTCTTTAGGGATGGTATGAGAATGTCTCCAACTTTTTTGTTTGTTGGGCTGAAAAGAACAAGGGACCTAATCAGAATAATCCATATCCATGATTTGAAAACTCAGATTTCTCTGATATCATTTATCTCATCCCCACAGTAATCTACATAGGTTATCTTTTACTCGTTCTTTAAGATCAATGTGTAGGAAATAGAACTAGGAATTTCGTAGATTAGACTTTTTTAATTTTTATTATTTGAAGAGTTAAGCCAACAGGCTATTACAACTGACTCCTCAGAACCCCTAGATTAAATGTGTATGACCATTTTCCACCTTGATTTGTCGATATAATACTGTTGGCTGTCGAATTTCAGGTGGAATTAGTGGATCCACCAGCATCTGCAGTGGTCGGAGAGCGAATAACCTTTCCAGGATACAACGGGGAGCCAGATAAACAATTGAACCCTAAGCACAAGATCTGGGAGAATGTGCAGAAAGATCTACACACAGATGCAGAGCTGGTAGCCCACTACAAAGATGTGCCCTTCACCACTTCTGCTGGAATCTGCAAGGTTTCATCCATTGCAACTGGAACTATAAGATAGACCGTTGGTCAGACCAAGCGTGAAAGAGCATGCATATTTCTTCGGCATCTGCATCCATATGTTGCCATATTTTATTTTAATTTTACAGCATTGTGGTGTGTGTTCACCCCTTATGAATAGGTCCATAAACAGGGAATTTGTTTCTAATTTAGAAGCAGGGATTTGTAAACTTTTTTACACCTTTTCTTACTTTGTTTCAACTCATTCTTCTTGATGTTTTCCTCCCCTCAATTTTTCTGGGACATATATGTTTCAGGTGAAATCGGGATTTTGTAATTAGAATCGCAAAACTGTATTTATAAACTGTCTCTTTAAATTGAGACTTGGATCAGGCTTAGGATGGGCAAATGCTGCCCTTGCAACCTTACAACTTCCTCAACTCATGATGATACATCTGTATTTTTAAACTTTAGCATAGTAAATTATGGATCTTTTGATGTTTTACAACTTAGATCATTTTGTGTTTTTGGTCAGCAATCCTTACTGATTAGTCAGGATCTAAAGTAGAAAATAATTTAAATTATATAATAAAAAATATACTGGATTTAATATGTAAAACTGTCCTGATTATGCCCCATAATGTAGCCTATTTTTTCAAATCTAAAGGCTGTTACCATATTTCCCAAATAAAACCTTGATAAAGCAATATTAGCTGACAGATCAATTTGAATCAGATCCAACAGTACAAAATACCAATGTCCGGATCGGTCTGAATTTGACCGAATGCATGTTAATCCACCGAACGGGCCATAAAGGGTTAGACACAACGCAACCTCTACAGAATTACTCCAGCAACTACAGGAACGGAGACCCAAAGTCTGCAACAAAACAACCCAAGACCACGCACACCTCTACCAGCCAAAACATTTATTATATTTCATGGGACAAAAAGAACCATCACCTCTTCAAGATCAGTCATCTTCCAACAGGTCAAGCACTAGGAAAGAGAGATGGGCGACCAACTGTTAGCAACCATGCGCTATTTGTGACCAATGATAAACTAGACATAAAAAAATGGATGAAAGAGAGTATGGGTGACCAAAGCCGATCGTTGTCAAAACCAGTTTGGTCAAAAGTAATCCTATAATCATCGCTAAAATGTTTTAGACAATGGTAAAATTATTTGTGACCATAATATTGTTGTTTCCACGAGCAATCTGTAACTGGACGGAATTGGTTTTTTTTTCTAATGATTTTATGACTAATTATGTTTATTACAAAATTATGTGTCTTTAACGACTAAATGTTTTTGTACGATACGTAAGTCAAATTAGAATATGATTTTTCCAGCTTTATTGCAACCAATTTTAATTATTGATCTTTAATTAAATTGATAGGATGCAAAGAAACACAATCATTTAATGGTCTAAAAGACAATACAAGTTATTTCGTTTCCAATAACATTTACCCCACAACTCATGTCTAAATTAGTAGAAGGATATGGACAAGTTAGGCTTTTAATTGTTGTGAATTTAAACTGATATCTTATCAAAATAATTAAATTGATTTTACTATTCATTTTTTCTAACGTGCATATATAACATAGCCTAGAATGTTGCCATGACTTCGCATGCGAAGGAAATATGTAGGGATGTGCTCTACTCCGGTTGGCAAGGCGTGCGCGAGGCAAAGGAGGACCGGTGTGGGCGCTCGAGGAGCTCAACGTGGAGTGAACCCGAATCTGCCCGGCACATGCATGAATCCTCATGCGACGTGTACGGCTCCTTTCAGCATATAACTTGATTTTTTTTTTTAATTTTTTTTTATTATTTTATGAGTTGAGCCAACCGGCTAAGATTACAAAACTACTTACAACATCATTCCAATGATCATGATCGGTGATCACCCGTGTCGCATGCCCACCGGAGAGCTATGCATCGCCCTCGTTTTGGCGTCCAAGACCGAGCCCATCCAACCAATAACTTCTTCTCTAGCCGAAACACCCACTGCCATATGCTCGATACTCATGTTTGGCTTGGATTAAATCAGTTGAGCTAGATCAATCTTCTTCTACTTTAGATTATTGTTAAGCCAAGATTGAATGGAGCGTGACCATATCAAGATGGACTTTATTGGTTTTTTTTTTCCTTCTTTCTATTAGTTTTTTTACATTTCTTTGAGACTTTAGCATGGCTTATTCATGTACACATTTTTGTATTGTTTATGAAAACCTTTTTGGATGAATATTCTTTAATTCTATGATAATGAGCATTTAGTAATTATAATATATTATAAAATTTATTTTGTCATTGTCCATTATATTTTGTTAAAAAATTAAATTAAATATCTTTTGTGATCAATTTTTGTAATCTCACAATAATCATTTGTGGCGAAGATAACGGTGATTAAAAAAAATCTCTCTATGTAAAAACTTCTTAGCGACTAATCAATGTTCATCATAATTGTATTAAATTGGTTTTCTGTGACCCATAGAAATTGGTTGTGTAACTAGGTGAAGCATTGGTCACCATAAATGACGGTTTTATAGTGACTAAACGTATTGGTGGTTATAAGTGACGGTATGTTATGACTAAACGTGTTGGTCGTCATAAGTAGAGACTTTTTGTAACTAAATTGTCTTAAGTGACTAGCAACATTGGTCGCCTTTAGTCACACGTTGTTGTGACTACACGTGTTGGTCAACGTAAGAGCAGGTTTTGGTGACTAAATGCAGTAGTCATTATAAATGATGTTTTTTGATGAATAATATGATAGGCCAATTCGCATCACGAAGTACAGAAGGTGGTGGCCAATGTCTAGTAAGTCACATCATGGACATCCTTTTTCTCCATACATATGTGAAAGACTTCATACGATTTCCTCGAAAAACAAACGATTTCAAGAAACTCAAGTGGGGAGAGAAGTACACCGAAACAATTTTACTGTTTTCACATACATGTAAATCATAGGCATCATCATGCGAAAGTGAGCACTAACGAAAATGAAGCCCGATGAAAATAAAGCCATGAAAAAAGAAGCCCAAACAAAGAGTAGGGTTAGTTAATATAATTGACTATCAGTTCAATTACAAGGCACAATGAGAACAACCACCAATGGAACTGTTGCTAACCGTTGGAGTGAATGACAAGTATAAAAGACCAAGAAATGCAACAGTCAAAGCTCTCTCGCAACCTAGAAACGAGAGCAAGACTCTTGTCATTAGGCTTAGCCACTGTTATTTATATTTCAGATTTAGGTCTTTCATAGGTCCGCCCTGCACCCTTGTATCGCAGGTCCGCTCTGCGTTCTTTTAACTTACTCGTACTCACGTGGAAGTAAGTGATTTCGTCGGAACCGTCAGCAGTGCCGTTTTTGCAATTAATAATATATAATCATTTCGACGGAGCCGATTTTGGTGTCGCCAGAGCAAATTTTTTGTCTTTGTTCCATTGTAAATTAACTCACTTTCGTTCCATTTCTTTTTATGACCTTACTCTCTCGATTTCGAGGAGCTTGGAGAATGGACGTTTATGATTCATCATAATTTATTGTTGTCGAAAGCCAGTCAATTTCGACTCGCGAACATGGCTAAGGGTTATATATATATGTTGGGGATTCGGCGGGGATGAAACCAGGATGGAAAAGCAAAAGGAAATAAGGAGAAAAGAGACACCAGAATTTAACGTGGAAAAACCTTCCGACAAATCACAGCAAAGGAAAAAAAACCACGGGAAGAAGAACTTCACTATATGATGAGATTTACAAGACTCAATCTCTCTACTCTCACATATAAAACTCTCTCATCCCTCCCATATACATTCACTCAAGGAATGCCCAAACCTTCTTCTTCTAAGAAGAACTACAGAGAACTCTCTCTCTCTACCTTCTTGCTTTCTCTCAAGCCCTAAGACCTCTCTCTAAGCCTCCAAGATAAGAATCCACGTTCTCATCTATCTCCCCTCTTAACCCTAACATGTATCCTGACCTTAAGTAGCCTCAATCGGATTGATTTAAGCCGTTAGATTAAAGCCAGTTTTGCATCTCGCCGGTTTCGGATCGATCCGAGAGAAGTCTGGATCGATCCACTTTGTCAGACTGCAAATACGTCTCTGAAAAGAACGTTCGTATCGATCCAGACAAGTATGGATCGATCCGGACTCACTTTGGATCGATCCAAGGTCCAGAACGAGCCCAAAAACAACAACCATCACTTTGTTCTCTGTTGAAGTCGCTGCCAGCCTCATGAGGAGGGATTGTCCTAACAAACTCCCCCTCTCGACTCATGAGAAACATAACCCCATCGAGCTCTTGCTAGCTCAGATCTTGCACTCTTCTTGTGCTGCGCTTCTTCAAGTCATTGCGCCTCATGACTCTTGAAGAATCGATCAACCCCATCGAACTCTCGATATCACCATTAATACTCGGACCTCCATACACACTGTCGTGGCAACATTCGAGCCATCATACCGCATAACTAGGCCTCCATGCACACTGTCGTGGCAACATTCGAGCCATCATACCGCATGACTCGGCCTCCCCGATCGCTTCGATCGATCGGAACCCCATCGTACCTCTAGTATGGAAGCTCCCCCGTAATGACACACACGTCGCTGTCGAGTGTCACTACGCTGGTGTTCTTATCGTCATCCTCCTTGACCTTCCCATTAGCAAGATCATCCTTGTACTCCCTACATCGCCACTTGATGTGGTCTTCCTTCCCACAGTAGTAACAAGTAACTGTCTTTGCTCTGATCTTGCCATCCTTCCCTTTCCTCTCTACCAAATACGCCTCTGAGACAGGCTCATCTGTCGACCTCTTTCTCAAGGCATTGGAGAGCAGAGCCGCCGTGACTTCCTCTGTCTCTAGGGACTCCTTCCCATAGAGTAATGTAGTCACCAGATGCACGTAGGAAAGTGGAAGAGACGCCAAAAGGAGGAGGGCCTTGTCTTCATCATCCACTGTAACCTCCACGCTCAGCAACTGGGTGATGATCCTATTAAAGGTGTTCAGGTGCTCTATCAGATATGAACCTAGCTTCCTTCATCCTCAAGGTGTACAGCTATTGTTTCAGGAACAACTTGTTCGTCAAAGATTTGGGCATGAACAAACTCTCTAACCTTGATCACAGCCCTGCAGCCGTGCCCTCATTGATGACGTTGTACATGACCTCATCTGCTAGTCAGAGCCTGATGGTGCTCACCGCCTTCATCTCGATCTCCTCCCAGTCGTCGGCCGTCTTGGACTCGGGCTTCTTTCCCTTCAGGGCCTTGTAGAGACCCTGCTGCACCAGGATATCCTTCATCCGTTGTTGCCACAAGCCGAAGTTGCTTCTCCCATCGAATCGCTCAACCGTGAAACGAGAAACTGAGGCCTTCCCCGCCATCACGAACTGTTGAACCAATGAACCTAATGAACCTTGCTCTGATACAACTTGTTGGGGATTCGACGGGGATGAAACCAGGATGGAAAAGCAAAAGGAAATAAGGAGAAAAGAGACACCAGAATTTAACGTGGAATAACCTTCCGACAAATCACCGCAAAGGACAAAAAAACCACGGGAAGAAGAGCTTCACTATATGATGAGATTTACAAGACTCAATCTCTCAACTCTCACATATAAAACTCTCACATCCCTCCCATATACATTCACTCAAGGAATGCCCAAACCTTCTTCTTCTAAGAAGAACTACAGAGAACTCTCTCTCTATGCCTTCTTGCTTTCTCTCAAGCCCTAAGACCTCTCTCTAGGCCTTCAAGATAAGAATCCACGTTCTCATCTATCTCCCCTTTTAACCCTAACATGTATCCTGACCTTAAATAGCCTCAATCGGATTGATTTAAGCCGTTAGATCAAAGCCAGTTTTGCATCTCGCTGGTTTCGGATCGATCCGAGAGAAGTCTGGATCGATCCACTTTGCCAGACTACAAATACGTCTCTGGAAAGAACGTTCGTATCGATCCAGACAAGTATGGATCGATCCGGACTCACTTTGGATCGATCCAATGTCCGGGATCGATCCAAGCTCCCGAACGAGCCCAAAAACAGCAACCATCACCTTGTTTTCTGTTGGAGTTGCTGCCAGTCTCATGAGGAGGGATTTTCCCAACAATATATATATCCACGTTGCGTGCGCATTATGCACACTTCACGTTTGGCTTTTTTGGGTTTTTGTCATATTTATGCATAGCATCTCCAGTCAAATGCCTTTGACTACAACATCCGAATCTATATCATCAGTTTTGTAATTAAAAATATGCACTGTTGGAAAGTAAATTAAACCCAACATGAGTTGAGAGTAGAACTTTAATTAGATTTCAATAGTTTTCCTGTTTTGATAAGGAGTTGGGATCCTTAATTAGATTTTAGTGCCTTCGTTGTTTTGATTAGGGGTTGGACACACACACAGATCCTTAATTAGAAGTTGCAACTCCCACAACTGTGTTTATGGAGCTCATGATCTTCTTGCCCGCTCTCATAGTTATAGCTTTCGTCAGCTTGTTTCAGCTCTTGATCAGGAAGAGATCCACAGCCAAGCTGCCTCCCGGACCATGGAAGCTGCCCATCATAGGAAGCACGCACCACCTCCAGGGGCGGACCCAGCCTCTCAAGCAAGGGGAGGCCAAGGGAGGAAGGCAGTGCCTCAGAGGGGGCCAGGGACACTGGGGTAGGGGGTGGGGGAGGCGGGGCTCACGGGAGGTTAAGTAAAAAAAAAAATTTCAGAGCCTAATATTTGAATAGGTCCGCCCCTGACCACTTCATCGGATCCCTGCCTCATCGTCGCCTGAGGGACTTAGCCAAGATTTTCGGCCCCATCATGCACCTCCAGCTCGGCGAGGTCCCGGCCATCGTCATCTCCAGTCCCGACGGAGCAAAAGAAATCTACAAGACCCATGACCTCATCTTCGCCACCAGGTCCGACTTCCTCTCTACCAACATCTCCTTTTACAATAGAAGAGATGTTTTCTTTGCACCACACGGAGGGTACTGGCGGCAGATGCGCAAAATCTGCATCCTGGAGAGCTGCTCAGCGCCAAGCGCGTCAAGTCCTTCCGGTCGATAAGGGAGTCAGAGGTTTTGAGCCTCGTTCGATCAATCTATGCTAACAGTATTCTCGATGAGCCTGTAGACCTCGGCAGCAGGTTACTCTGCTTGGCCAACGACATAATAGCAAGGGCCACAATCGGAAGCAAGTGCCAGAATCAAATGGTGCTGCTGTCGGCGATCGACGAGTCCACGCAATCTTCCGGAGGCTTTCACGTGGCCGATATCTTCCCTTCTTGGAAGTCATTCCTGGGTTTGGTCACTGGACGTAAATTTAAACTAGGGAGGAGCCAACGTGCCGTGGATCGCATGCTTGACGGCATCGTTGTGGAAGGCAAGAAAAGGCGGAGGATGATGATGGCCTCGGAGATGAGTAAAGGCAAAATCATAGAGGAGGGTGCTCTTGATGTTCTGTTGAGGATTCAAGAGGAGGGCAGCCTCCAATTTCCTATCACAGATGACAACATAAAAGCCATCCTAGCTCATTGTAATTAATTAAGGACTCAAATATATGCATCTTGAGACTTGAGATAATTAGGGGCCGTGCATGCATGTAATAATAATATACATACATTAATCTCATATAAATTTTTGGTTGATTGTTTGCTGGATGCGTTCACGGGCGGCAGTGAGGCGGCAGGGGCAATCATGGAGTGGGTCATGGAGGAGCTGATCCGAAAGCCGGAAGCGATGAGAAGGGTGCAAGCCGAGGTGCGAGAGGTGTTCAAGGGGAAGGAGAAGGTGACGGAGGACGACACTCACAAATTGAGTTACTTGAAGCTTGTGATTAAGGAGACACTGAGATTGCACCCTCCATTGCCATTGCTCTTCCCGAGAGATTGTGCTGAGACATGCAGAATTTTGGGCTATGATATAAAAGAGAAGACGAGGGTGTTGGTGAATTTATGGGCGATGGGAAGAGATCCACGATATTGGGAGCAGGACCCTGAAGAATTCAAGCCTGAAAGGTTTGAAGGGAGCCAGATTAGTTTCATGGGGAATGACTTTGGGTTTCTACCTTTCGCTGCTGGTAGGAGGATGTGCCCTGGTATGCTGTTCGGGCTGGCGGTTGTGGAGCTATCGCTTGCCAATCTTCTCTATTACTTCGAATGGAAACTTCCTGGTGGAAGCCAGTGCCGATGATTTGGACATGACTGAAACATTTGGGGGTGGTTCCCGTAAAAAGTTCCGACTGAATTTGTGTGCCGTGCCTTGTATTTCTTGTCCGCGGATGGAGTAGATATGATCCATCGTGGGAAGAAGAAGTAAATTAATGAATAATCTCTCATCTTGAGACTACAAGTGAAATGATCGGCTTATATATCTGTTGACGAGGAAATCTTGTGGTAGTCTTGCAATGGTCAAACTAGTTAAAATGTCAAAATCAGAGACGTGATAAGGTTCAACTCCTTCAAACACTCAGTTCGAACGGAGGTGTCAAATTAAATGAAAAACGTGATCAGACTTGATTTAACTATATTTTATGTGAATAGTGGGGAATAAAATCAAATATAGATCTAAATTACTCCTAAATAAAACCTAATTTAATATGAAATTATCTAAATCAACTAATCAAACCAGAAAACGAAGAACAGTAACTAGAAAAACGAAGAACGAGACTTAAACCTAATTAAATCTAGATTATTTCTATGTTAATCCTACAATCGGAAAGAACAGAAACAATAAATTAAACTAATTTAACCTAATCTAAAGATTGATCTAAACTAATTAAAACTAGAATAAATATAAATTAACCCTGCAGTAATCCTAAGTTAATCTACTGGATAATAAATGAACAGATATCATGAAACCATATTAACTACACTAATCTACGAAAGCAGTAACGAAGAACATCAATTAAACCGAAAGATCTTCATTAATGAAAATAACTTACAAGTAAAACAAGAACGTAGAAATCCATGCTCATAAGCTGGTTACAAGGGTGCCAGAGAGAGTACAGTAGTGAAAGGAAGGCTATTTATATCTAATGAACTAATAACTGCTCCCGTCTTTAGTGGTTATGGCGCAAGTGTAGGAGATCGTGATGTAACTGCATCGCAACTGATCCTTCCAAGTTCAATTCTGAGTTGGTTATCACACGTGGCCGATGATCCTTCATTGCACACGTCATGATTACGTTGGATTACTTATCGTTCATTGTCCACGTCATACTTGCATGTGTTTTATGACCTTAATTGGCACATGTTTTAATTGCTTCTGGACGATAGCTTTAATTAGCTTGCCTCGTCATGACCTTTGGTCGATCATTTTCCTTTGCCTGTTTCATACTTATCTTTGGCCGATGATTTGGCTTCATGGCTTATGGGCGATGCTCTGTCCCTACATATCTGTATATGATCGCCCATTTGGGCGATGGTTTGCATCTGGACAATGAAACCGTGTACCTATTGGTCATCGGTCATTGTTCTTTTGCTTACGTGACCGCCATTAATTATTTAGCCATTATTTTGGCTAACAATATCTATCGAAATATACAACATTGAAAAAAATGTTTTTTTTTGGAGGAGTTTGAGCCTTGCGGCTTACATACTACATCTTACGAAACACCATCCAAAGCACCAAGTCCATCCTCAAGGGCCCATGTAAACCCCATCTTGTGCACCCTACACCACCTCGCAAGCGTATCAGCTTGCTCGTTACAACATCTCAGAAGAGACAAGCAGTTAGAAGAAACCAGAGAACAGGGGATCAGAAAAATCATATACAACGAAATAAATAGGGATCAAATAGGGGGGGATTACCCATCGAAATGAAAACCAACACATGAATTAAGCGGTAGGGGATCAGATACATCTGCCATAACAAAGCCCGAAGCCACGTACCACTCATGGAAAACATATTGCAAAATTGCAAAGCCCAGAGGTACTACTCATGCAAAGCAAACCAGAATACATACAAATATCAGATAAACTTGGCAAAATAAACAGGGGATTAGCCATCAAGAAACAAAAACCAACAATGAATCAAGAGCAAGGGGATAAGATATACATGCCATAGCAAAGCCCGAAGCTACCACTCATGAAAAACAAACAAGAATCAAAGGAAAAATGTATGCATAAACTAATGTGATGGGGATCAGGTAGTAGGAAGACCTTAGCTGGATGAGCTCCTTAGATC
>OY986974.1:5780282-5840282 GCA_963920575.1 Narthecium ossifragum | reverse complement strand
AATTGTATAATTTTAGTAAGCAATGGCATTCTAACTTAGTTGGAATGTACCTAATTATCATGGTTGTTATCAGTTATCAGATGCCTCGATCCCTCCATACACTTCACCCATGAAGCTACAACTACATGTTAATTATTCCCTCATCCTTGACTGGCTAGAAACATGGTATATATATATATCCATGTAGATAAAAAATGGCATCCCAAAGTAGTGATGCCGATGCAGGTAGCTACAATTTGTCATATCTCCGTCATATATACCTTACTAGTAAGTCACCCTACCACATGACATGATAATTATCCTCTCTCCTCACCTTCCTCAATAGCTCGTCACTAACTCCCTCTCTCTCCCACTAACTCCCCCTCCACGTAGGATAACCTTCTCCACGTAGGCTCCTCCACATAGGACAACGAAAGGTTAATTCATAACCACATTTTTCTATATAAGGATGATATCTTTCATCAGAGGAATCTATAACAAAATCATTTTTGGTTAATATTATAAAACCTCAAAAAAAAAATTAAATATCACAAAATGTCTTATATTTCTGACAATATCATAATATCCCCTTAAACATAGCAGTCAGGTGACCAATCTGGCCACTTAAAGAGACTTCACAAGGATAAAAATGCAAGATTAAGGGTCCGTTTGGGCGTGCGTTCATGCTGCCCAAACGCACTATTTTTTGGACCGAACGCAGCTGCGTTTACAAAAACCCCGTTTGGGAATAATATCAGACTGGTGGGGACCACGTCAAAACTGCGTCAGAGACGAAGCAATTTACAGGTGCTTCCATTTGGCCACACCTTGGCTGCGGCGTAACGAATACAGAAACAAAATAACAAACTAATATTTTGCACTGTACATTTGAAAATAAACGCACACCCAAACAACAAATTACATGAACACTTTTCTACCACAGTTATTAACTTGTCATACCAAACAGTTTTTAAACCGTTACTGCACCGCACCTCACCACAGTTTACAAACACATCACACCTCACCATGGTCATAAAAAAACACAACGCACGGCCAAACGGAACCTAAGTTATGCAATGGCTAAGATGTCCCGGATATTAAAATAGAAGTTGAAAAATACCAATGTATACACGTCATTGCTATAGGTATTTTAATAATCTCTCCTATATGTTCGAGTTCAACTAACCACGGGTTTTATTCCGAAAATGAATACTATTTTTCAAGGAGATTATATGATACATTAATTGTTAGAAACAGGAGGCTTTCGCATCTCGGACTTGGAATTCCATAGTTCCATCAGACGGAGAAACTCTCCTTCCCATTTCCGAATCCATTGGCTAACCAAATAATAATAATCGAGAGAGTTCCTCTTCCGGTATCCATTGGCTAACCAAATAATCCAAATTTCGTATTTTATGGAATTTATATTTCAGTTTCCAGATGCAAGAGCCAACCAAACTTAGCATATATTAGTATATTCAAAGGTTATGTCATATCTCTTAACTAGTACTCACATGTGCCCATGACACAGTTTTAAGTTATTGTTAATATAAAATTTTAACAAACGTAGGTGGTCCAGGGTTCGAAGGTTGGTCATAGCTTTTTGTTCACTACCACCATAAAACATAGCCAATAAAATATTATAAGTCTAACTTAGGGTATATAAAATAAACACTACAATAAAATCGGGATTTCGCGACAAAAAATTTCGCGACAATAAGTCTTATATTTGTCACTATATACTTGTCGTGACGAATACATTTCGTCACAAGGTTTGTTACAACAAGTCCGTCGCAATAAGTTTATTACGATAAATGTAGCAATTTATTACAATATGTGCATACAAGTTACGACAAACAAAAATTTGTCGCCATAACACTAGTACCGGTGACAAAATATTTTGTCACCACAAATAAAAGACTTCGTGGCCATATGTATATTTTTATCACAATAGGCATGTTCGACAGAGGGATATTGCGACCAAAATATTTTGTCACTATAACTTTTAACAAAATTTTTGTCACAATATGTTTGTCACAATAAATAGATTTATTCTGATAAATAATTTCATCACAATCTAGTATAAAAATAGCGACAACATATTTTGTTGCAATAAATGTGACTATCGTGACAATAACTTCGTTGTAATAAACTTATGACTTATAATGACAAAATAATTTGTCACAATAGATATAATATTGTGACAACTATTTTGTCGCCATAGATGTATTTATACCTGTAAATAATTAAAAATCAGCTTTAATAAATTGGGCAAAAATCACCAATTACAAAACATTAGGTATCAATTAACTTGGTAAAATGACTATCAAAGTATACAAAGTTCGTCAGTGAACAATAATAACCACTACAATTACTAATCACAAATAGATGATGTCAACTATCTAACTAATATAACAAGTAAAACTTAGTTTCCAGCTAAATAGCTCAATTGCTTCCAAAATAAGTATTTTTCTGCAAGTCTCAAAGCTGTTTGACCGGTAAGAGTCGCCAGCAAAAGAAACAAGAATTGCCCGTCCAAGTTGTTGACTTCAATTGTGTACATGTCAATCTACAAAAGAAAAACACATCAACAAAGAATAAGAATAAATCATGCTGATTCCATCTACTTAAAAATTTCAAATCAAGCAAGCCTTGTATGGCCCTATCTGCTTACTAGAAATTTTCAAATCAAAACATAACCTATTTCCATGTAGAATAAGCAATCATAGAATAAGAAAAAAGTATACTAGAATATGTAGAAACAGTTATGCTATTTGAGTTTCAGCATTTGGTTTGAGAATAGAAGCTACAATGCTTAAATAAGAAAAAAAACATTACTATTTGATGATAGTGATTGATAAGAGGATACTATTTGCAAATAAGATATGAGGACATAAGGGAAGAGTAGTGGCGCCCAGTTCGAGAGCGGTATTTGGATATCCGGCGAGGCTATCTCCTCTATTGTCCTTGTTTCAAAGAGAAATCAGATTCAGTTCTCTACAAAAGTGAAACAATGGTAGGAGGAAACCAACAAGATACGGAGTGGCCATTTCTAAACTTCGATGAACCATCTCCCGAATAGGATTTGTAACATGGACGTCATATATTCCATCATACCTGGCTCAACTTCTACAAGCTACTGAAAAACTCAACTCTACTAACTAAGTCACAATCCAATACCAAATGATCACTATACCCTGAAATGATCTATCTACAGGATTAATAGGAAAAAAAAAAGACCAATAAAATGTCTGCATACAAAGCAATTGAACAAAGTATTGAGAAACACAACTTCTACAAGCTAATATAAAACCACCTGAAATGATCTTGATCAGGCATCTCCATGTTTTCCAGTTTCATCATAAACAAGTAAATGGTTATTATGAGACAAGTCAAAATCTAAATTAAGTACCTATGAAGAGATTGCCTATAAGCTGGCCCAAAAAAAAAAAATGCAGCAGTAGATGATTTCCTGGTCAATTGCTTAACCTGAACAATGTTTAATAGTATGAATTCAATGTTCATACTTTGATGAAGGATAGATTGACCTGATCATCTGTTCAAGACTAGGAATTTAAAGTAGTTCATTCGGCTAATATGAATAACGATATCAAAGACTTAAGCAATCATACCATTTCATATAGCCTCTGGACATAGGACTTGCAACCTGAGGTGTGATTTACTTCAAGCATCGACCGATACTTCTTATTTATTGCACTCCTTGACTTTATTCAAAATTATTTTGGGTCAGTTATCCAATCAATATGGACTATAAGAAGTTAAGTAAATTATAATACCTTAAATTTCTCACTCTCGAAATGGTCACATAGAAGGGTCCAATTAGCTGGTTCAACATTCTCAGGTGGGTGTTGACGTGACTCTAATGCATTAAACTTCTTGTAGTGTGAATGGCAATGAGACTTGAATTGTCGAAACCGATTTGCCTATATGGTATCAACTACTTCTTTGATGTGCTGATTTTCAAAATTAATATCAAACTCACTCTACAAGAAAAAGAAATGAAGGATAATAAAAAGACATCCGGTTTGAATATCAAAACTGAAACATGTTAAATAGGATTTCGTATAACTTTTCTCAAACACTTCACCAAGCTGTCCGAGGATCTGTAAAAGAGAATTAAATGTCAAGCATGAAAACAAAATATTCCTCAATAAACTCTTCAGTCATTTTAAACTTGTTCCAAGAGCCTCTTTGAAATCTACATGGCAATAACATACTATTCTTATGCTTTATGATTTACAAAATGCCTAAAGTATTGACATAAATGGAAAGTATAAGATGTCAATATTGTAAAAATGAATATTATGATAAGCATTATAGACAGAAGCAACCTTGTTCATCAAGCTGTCTAGTGTTTAACGGTGCGCTACTAGAAGCAGCCTTGTTCGAACTAGCGTTTGCTATAAAATCAACATAAAAGAAATGAGTTAAAAGAACCAAAAAAGGGAATCTTGACTGACATATCAGCAACCATGAACTTATGAGGTGGTTAAAAGAGGTGCAGCATGCTAGAGCTAGAGAGACTTGTAAAACAAAGCTACATGCCTTAAAATAATATTTCTAGAGCATGAATACAGTAAAAGTTGATACTGTCCAATGCCGAGCTAAAAAAGAGAGAAATATAAATATGGAATATAAAACTAGAGATGGCCAGCAAAACTCAAAAGCTTCATCCTTTGGTTAAGCAGGGTAGAACTCAATCTCTGGAAGCTAGGAGAAGGCATAAACACAGCAGATTCGATTTGGAGTCCATTAAAGAGTGGTTCACTTATATTCAAAGCTAGATCAAGCATAAGAGCTTTATATTGTTTTGTTTATTAAGATGCAACTAATTCCCATAGATTCAAAGTAAAAGGACCAATGGATCATGCTAGCATCTTCTGAAAATAAGATCACTATTCAATTGTTTCCAATTCAAAAACAAAGCTTGCAACATTAAGCTAATTTTTTTCAAAAAGAGAGAACTTACCTCAAATTCACTTCGAAGGCTAAGCTTCTTTAAAAGATATTTTTGGATGAAAGAAACCGGTAGATTACCATCTCTAAGACATGATAGATCAAGTGTAAGTAAATAAGTTCGATGTGATAAATCCGCAATATCACACAATATAGAACATCTAAAGAAGCAAGTAGCATTAGGCATAATCTATAATCAATTTGCCTACAAAAGGTTAATGTCACATTACTTCTCCAAACATATCATATTCAGGTCACTATACCATGTCTTCCGGATGAATAGCAAGCACAATGGTGAATAACGAAGTGTCTTTCAGTGGAAATTGCTTAGAGAAGTCATAAAACTGGAAATATAAGCATCCTGACGACTCATATTTGAATAAAAATTGTGAATGACTTCACACTAACTGACCCTTTTGCATAAGTCCACAATAAATCAAAAGCTGGAAGCCTGGAACCCACTCCTGGATCAGCAGGCTAGGACCTAAGACAATCTAGTAAACATTTCCAGCTGGAAGCTGAAATACATGGATACTGAAGCTACCTATAAAGAACTCAATGATGGCGAAGATACTGAGGCATGAGATAAGAAGTCCCATTGGAATCACCCAGTTTTTTGGGTTCACTTAAGACAGATGTTCCTTCAGCATTGATGTTTCCTATAGGACTAGTGCAACGCATATCAATTCCCTTACCTTACAAAGTAAAATACCTTCACCATTGACTTCCAGTCAATTAGACCCTTAAACTGTAGATTGCCCTAAAAATCTTTCTTCATCAGCATCATCTCTGAGTACATTATAGCAAGTATTCCTAGAAATCTACTAAGCTGCATGTGCCGGAGAAAGGCGAGATGAAACTAAAGAAGGCCATTTATTGGTGCAGCTTTCAAACAATGATGCAGAAAAAGCAAGAGATCCATGCAAATGCTTAGATGCCTAAGTTCCCTAGTTGAAGGCTCAACCCCATGAACCAATAGACCTAGTAAATTGCTCAACTAGTTTATGCCGGTACAACTTGGAAGCTAAGCTCATAGCTATGAAGCTAAGCTAGAACTTTGAAGGGCAAAAATGAGGAGGGAAGAAGCCAATAACTCTTGCTTGAGATGGTCAGGGTCATGGTTCAAGCCTCTCTCTACAAATTAAAGGAGGACGGAAATGAGTCTTTTTTTGCTTTAGTACAAGCTAAAGACCTTCATGAAGTTAGGTCTAGTTCTGTCACATACACTCATAGAGCTCTCAGGTTGGAAGAGTCAACCACTAAAGCTTGAAAGTTTAAAACACGAATGCCAAAACAGGGGAAAATCTTGCTAGCAAGCATCTATCGATTGCATGTCCCCTGTTCTCTTTTTGGCCCTAATGCCAAAACCGGGGAGGTCCTCGACGTCGTCCACGAAATCTTCCCCGGCGACCCATCGCCGGTAACCGCGAAGCCCCTCAAATACTCACCGGAAAAACCAACAAAAAGAAGAGATCGGAGGGGAAAAGAAGAGAGGAGCTCACCTGAGCCAAGAAGGAGACGAAATCCGGCGGACACCTCACCGGATCTATCCTTTTTCCGGCGATCTCCACCTCTCCTCCTTTCTTCCTTTCTTTCTCCGGCGCCGGCGATCCCTCTTCCGGCCTCCTCCCACTCCCTCCCCCTTCCCCCTTCTCTTTCTCCCGATCTCTCTCTGGATCTCTCTCTCTCTCGGGTCTGGCTGGGTGAGGTGAGATGAGGATGAGAGAGAAAAATATCAGGGATAGAAGGTCGGTGGAGTGGGTGGGGAGTTTTGCAGAAAACCCCCCTTCAAAACTCCAAATTACACGAACAATCCTCTAATTTAGATAAAAACCCGAAAATTTTACACTTAGGCTCTTACATTTACGATAAAATATAAGATATTATATTATTATGACGAATATCTTTGTCGCGGTATATTTATATATAAGTTTATTGTGACAATATTATTTTGACAATATAATTTTTGTCACTATATAATTATTCACATCTTATTGTGACAATCTATCGTGACATTGACATAGTTTGTCACAATTATTGACTTATTATGACAAACTATTGTGATGAAAATACAAATAGTTACAATTACATCATTGGGCATGTATTATTGTGACGAAACTAATATTGGTTATAATATGTGTCTTTTTTGTGACAAATTCACATTTATCGCAATCGATTTCGTCACTATATATCATATTTGTTGTAGTGAAATATTAAGTCTTTGCATATTGCATAAAATAATATTAATAGAACTTAGGTTGATATGAATTAATCCTGTCATCAGATAGATGCCTACATATACCCTTTTTATATATAATATATATACTATCCAATAGTACTCCAATAATCCTGAGAGCGGCATCCACCTTCCCTCAACTGTGATCATGGTTCTGATCATCATCTTCTCTTATCTCTTCTTCCTCGCTCTCATATCTTTCACCTGCTTGTTTCAATTATTGATAAAAAGATCCTCGGCCAAACTGCCTCCAGGGCCATGGAAGTTGCCTATCATAGGAAGCATGCACCATCTCAGCGGATCCCAGCCGCCTTATCACCGCCTGACGGAGTTAGCCAAGACATATGGTCCCATCATGCACCTCAAGCTCGGGGAGCTCTCCGTCGTCGTCATCTCCACTCCGGACGCCGCCAAAGAAATCTTGAAGAGCACCCATGAAGCCAACTTCGCCACGAGATCCGACCTCACCTACCTGAACATCTTATGTTACAGTAGAAAAGACGTGCTCTTCGCTTCCTACGGAGATTACTGGCGGCAGATGCGCAAGATCTGCGTTATGGAGCTGCTCAGCGCCAAGCGCGTCAAGTCTTTCCGATGGATAAGAGAGTCGGAAGTGAACAATCTCGTTCGATGTATCTATGCTAATAATGTTCATGAGCACGTCAACCTTGGCAACATGCTCCTCTGTTTGTCGAACGACATAACGGCGAGGGCCACAATCGGGAGCAAGTGCAAGGATCAGAAAAAGCTACTGTCAGTGTTTGCAGAGGCTATACAAGTTACCGGAAGCTTGGACGTCGCCGATATATTCCCATCTCGGCCATTGCTACGGTGGTTGTTCATGAGTAGCAGCACTAAATTGAGAGTGGAGAAAATCCATTTGGAGGGAGACCGCATCCTTGACGGCATCATTCAGGAAGCCAAGAAGAAGAGGAGGAGGACAACCAAAGTGAAGCTTGGCCGGAAAGGTGAAACTATAGAGGAGGAGGAGGGTATCCTCAATGTTCTATTGAGAATTCAAGAGGAGGCAGCCTCGAATTTGCTCTCACGGATGACAACATAAAAGCCATCATCATCGTATGTCCTTTGTCAGATTGATATGTATCCAGAGTCGATCGACTTTGAAAGATAGATATACATTTAATTTACAAGTCTAATTAATATTTTGTTTGTTGCTTTTATTAGGATATGTTCATTGGTGGGGGCGACACGTCATCCGCAACTACAAAGTGGGTCATGTGGGAGCTAATTCGAAAGCCAGAAGCAATGAGAAGGCCGGGCACAAGCAGAGGTGCGAGAGGTCTTCAAAGAGAAGCAAGTGGTGACTGAGGAAGACACTCACAAGTTGAGCTACTTGAAGCTGGTGATAAAGGAGACCCTAAGATTGGACCCTCCAATGCCATTGCTCGTCCCGAGAGATTGTGCTAAGGCATGCAAAATATTGGGCTATGATGTGAAAGAGAAGACAAGGGTGTTGGTGAATTTATGGGCGATGGGAAGAGATCCACGATATTGGGATGAAGACGCCGAAAAGTTCAAGCCAGAAAGGTTCCAAGGAAGCAATATTGATTTCAAGGGAAAAGACTTGGAGTTCATACCGTTTGGGGCTGGCAAAAGGATTTTCCCTCGTATAATGTTTGCGCTTGCGATTGTGGAGCTACCACTTGCCAATCTCCTCTATTATTTCGACTGGAAGCTTCCCGAAAGAGCCACCGCCGGCATAGGCGATTTGGACATGACCCAGAGATTAATGGGGGCGACTGCACGTAAGGAGACGGAACTGCACTTATGTGCCATCCCTCGTATGCCTTGCCCAATTTGAGATTTGAGTAGATGTGCTTTAATTTTGACAAAACACTTCATGATTATTTCTATATGAGTTGCTGAGTATTTGATGATTGTATTGTATTGTGAATGTTCCAACTGCGAATGTCAGTTTTGTTGTTAAGCTTTTAAGCATACTTTGAATGTATTTCACGGTGCATAAGAATGATGTAGAAGAATGCAATGTATTACATTCACATTTAAAGTTTGTTTTACCAGACAATTCATATTGATGACAAAAGTTTATTTTATTCATATTTGAAATAAAAGCTTATTATATTAAATGACATTATGAGCTTGTTTGGTTGGGGATAGGGAATCCCTATCCCGAGTTAAGCCCATTGTATCCTTGCATTGCAGCCAAACACCATTTAATTCCTATTTTATCTCCACTTTTATTCTCATTCCTATCCCCACTTTATCCCTACTTTATTCCTACTTTTCAACCAATCATTACTACATTTTCTATTTTTTTCAACCAATCATATCAATTTTATACCTATTTTTTCATTTTTCAACCAATCATTACTTCATTATTCCTGCTTTTCAACCAATCACATCAACTTTATCCCTACTTTTTCAACCAAACGTTAAGAATTTATCACTGCTTTTCAACAAAATATCATACATATCCCCTCTAATCCCGAGATAGATTTTTCGTAACCAAACGCACCCTATTAGTTTGGATCATGCATGATATAAGAGCTGTTGCTGAGTGAGAAGACTTTTTCCAAGATGTGTGGCGGAGAAGAATCTAGCTACTCCGGTTAGAACAATGGAGGAGGGAGACATGTCAATCTGGACGCAGGAGATTAGGAGGGATATCCTCTGCTTCAACATATTTGGTGCTCGATGAACCGAGGAGAACAAGGAGGTCATGAGCTCAGCCTTGAGGTGGAATTCTTTATGGAAGGGCCCGTTTGGGCCAAGGGTTCACACGTTCATCTGGAAGCTATGCCACGGAAAGTTGCCAACCAAAGAAGTCCTGTTTTGTGCTGGCCTAGGGGAGGATGACATCTGCCCCAGATGCAGGGGAGGAGTGGAAACAATGCAACACTTGCTGTTCATTTGTGGCGATACCTAGGAAACATGGACGCGTGTTTTTGGAGGAGATGATGCTTTCAAAAAGAGCAGAGGATGGGAAGAATGGAAGGAGTTAATTCAGCGACCCAACAGCTCTGATGTGTGGAGAGCGCGCAAAGCCAAGGTGGGATATGGTGTATGGTTGATTTGGAAGAACAGAAACAGGGTATTGCATGATGGCACCGGCGACACCCCTACGGTGTATACTATGGTGGGCCAAGGAATGGGAGTTGAGGGGAAGAGGAAGACAGAAGGAGAACCCAACCAGGAATGGGTTCGTGGTTATCAAAACATATGCCTCTTTCTGCAGCAATACTAGGCTAGCTAGCTTTGGAGCCACCTGCTAGGATGAGAATGGACTACTGGAATGGAGCCTAGAGGAAGGAGGGATTGCCAGCGATCCCATGGATGTAGAGCTAACCGTGATGGATATGGCGGCGAGAAGGGCAAAGGCCAGGGGCGCTAAACGGGTGTTGTTTTAGTCTAATGCAAAGGACCTTGTTAACCGCCTCAATGGCCAGAGGGGTGGCCGACGAGTCTCTGAGGTCGCCTCCAACAATTATGTTGGTCCGTGGCTGGGTTTGAGGACATACATATCAGGTATATCCCTCGAAAGGAGAACCCCAAAGTGGACCGGCTAGCTAGAGCAAATGCAAGGCGTGCAGCCCAATTTTGACCATCGGCCTGTCGGTGTAGGGGTCCTGGACCCAATCTTGACCTTATGCAACTATGTTTTTGTTTTTCCCCGACCTCAGGGCTCAGTTTGCCAAAAAAAAAAAAAAAAAAAAATACCATTATCATCCATTTTCTGTTTGATATGATCTCCATTCTCATCGGTCTCATGGACCTGATTCCCCATGCCATACCCCCCGACCACTTCTCCTTCTCCTCTCCCTCTTCAACTCTTCTCTCTCAGCCAGTGGCCATGGCACCAACGGACGCCCATTATGCCTTAAGTTTATCGCCCCGCCGTGCGCCTCTCGCCTCCGTCTTCGATTCCACCTCGGCACTTCATCTTCGGCTTAAGTCTCCAAAACCGAGCCCAAACGAGCCCGTCCAGCTAAGGGTAGGCCTGAGCCCACCAAAGGACACAACGTGGCATGCTAGTCTGACTCTGCCCGCCTCGTTTGACACCCCCTAGATGGAGCCACATGGCTGAGAGAGAATACAAAAAGACTCAGAAAAACAAGAGAATAATCATCTGACAACACTTCACCTAGATCAAAAACCAATCTTGTCCCCGTCACCGGCGGCTACCAAAGCAAACTTCAGTTGTTTTTTTCTTTTTTTTTTCTAGGTTAAGAAAGAAGTAAAACAAGGGCAACGTTCAGGTGAAGAAATTGCGCACCCTCTCCGCATAGAACAAATAGAAACAGTTTCAAATCAAGTGTGCAAAAGGATGATGAGCAACGAGTTATGCACAATAACTCGGCGATTACATATAAGACAACACAAACAAGCTGAATTAAATTTGGCTCAATATGAAGAAAATGACAACCATCTAATCCTGGACCGCATAAATAATTTGGATAGCGAGTCTAAAACAAAGAAAATTAAAATAAACCAATAATCACAGATCATATTTGACTTTGGCCAATTCGTCTTCAATGTCCACTCCATCGCATCTCACCATTGAGATGTCAATGTTTGATAATTATTGTTATCAAGTATATCATTAGCAAGTAGGAGGCACATTGGGTCATGGCTGATGTCCATGCCAGCTGAAGTACTCAAGTCGGCTGCCAAATAGCTTTCAAAAGGGAAAGAGCACGAGCGTTGACAAACTTATGGAGCCATCCATCCTTTATAAACCTAAAGAGCTCCAACAGAGATTTCTACTCAAATCATGGAGATGATCCAGTTATCTTCCATCCCCCTACTGTTGGCTTTCTTTCTCTTCTTGCTCGTGCTCTTCAAGAATGGAAAGAAATCTACAGCCTCAGGTCTTCCTCCCGGGCCATGGAAGCTCCCCTTCATTGGATGCATGCATCACCTTGTCCGTGACCAACCCAACCGCGCCTTCGCCACTCTCGCCCGCAAACATGGGCCAGTGATGACGGTAAAGCTCGGGCAGATCAACCACATAGTGATTTCATCTGCAGAAGCTGCAAAGGGGATCATGAAGACGCACGACATCAACTTCGCGTCGCGGCCGGAGTTGATGGGGCCAAAGACTGTTGCTTATGGCAGCACGGGCATCGTCTTCTCCCCCTACGGCAGTTACTGGCGTCATATTCGGAAGATATGTCTTCTAGAGCTTCTAAGCACCCGACGTCTAAGATTGCTCACCTCTTAGACAAGAAGATGTCTCGAACCTTGTTCAAAAAGTCTCGATGAACTCTAGGTCGCCTGTGAACCTCACCAAGTTGTTCTTAGAATTGGGCAATTCGATCACCGCCAGAGCTGCGTTCGGCAAGGGATGCAGACAACAGCAGCGATTCATAATAGCTTTAAAGGAGGGAATACTACTGACGTCTGGTTTTCTTGTAGCTGATCTATTCCCCTCCTTGAAGTTTATTGATGTCATCACCGGATTGAAGAATAAACTGGAGAGCATTCACCAGATGATCGATTCTGTCATGGATGAGATCATTGAAGATCACAAGATTAGAGGAGAACAAGAAGAGGAAGATCTGGTTGATGTCTTGCTAAGAATCAGAGAAGACGGCAATGCAGAGATCCCTCTAACGATAAACAACGTCAAGGCCATACTCTTGGTAAGCAATTGTTCAACTGTACCATTATAGACCTTGATCTGTTGCGTGTTTGGATTGAGCTTGATATCATATTTCGTGTATCAGGACATCTTCGCAGCAGGGACGGAGACAACATCGACTGTCTTGGAATGGACCATGTCCGAGCTAGTGAGACATCCCGAAGTGATGAGAAAGGCACAAGCAGAGGCAAGACGAGTCCTCGAAGGCAAATCCAAGATCACCGAGGACGTCCTCAGCGAGCTTCACTACCTGCAGCTAGTCATCAAGGAGACTCTAAGGTTGCATCCACCACTACCCCTTTTGATGCCCAGAGTTGCCAGAGAGTCCTGCGAGGTTGGGGGTTATACAATACCCACAGGAAGTCGAGTTCTGATAAACACATGGTCAATTGGTAGAGACCCAAAATACTGGGAGGAAGCTGAGAGCTTCAAGCCAGAGAGGTTTGATGGGAGCTCGATTGATTTCAGAGGGAGCAACTTCGAGTACATACCCTTTGGTGCTGGAAGAAGGATATGCCCTGGCATAGGATTTGGTATGGCCAACTTACAGCTTTCCCTGGCTAAGCTTCTCTTCCACTTTGACTGGGAGCTTCCAGGTGGGACAAGGCCAGAGGATTTCGACATGAGCGAGACCTTCGGGGCCACTGTCTGGAGAAAACATGCATTGCATCTTATTCCCATCCCTCATGCTGCATTCCCAGTTGTTCAGGGAAATCTATAGATCCATCAATGTGGGAAACCTGTTCATGAGGGCTTTGTTGTGTTTAGGTTTGTAATTTCATGGACAGTTCCTCAACTTACATGGAGCTTTTATAATCAACAAGACTTACTTTATCAGTAAGTGACATATTTCTTCGTTGCTATGTTGCAATCAAGAGTGATATCATGAGAAGCCCAGCCTGGAGATGTTGAGTATTTTCCCCTTCAATCTAAAATCGAATAGAGTATGTTTTGCAATTAGCCAAACGGACAAATAGCATCTCCAAGGAAGCATGAGAGATGATGTTCGGCAGAAGGTTGCCAATGTAATGAAAGATCATCACTAGATAACAAGGTCAACTCAGTTGAAAGAAAAAAAATAGAGCTGATAGATTAGTAAGTCTGGCGAAAGAACACAAAGCCGTACCTAGATTTCTTTCAATTTGCTATTTTGGTGTTTAATCTGCACAATTCATATATGGCTTAAAGAATTATGATTCATCATGCTTCCCAAAGTATTGAGGACATTAGTGATATCAAGTTCAACAGAGAAGCAATTAACCAACAGTACAAATGAAGGCAACAAGAAATTTACCCCATCATGATCAATGTCTGCTGAAAAAGGTTTTCCCAAAAACCATAATCATTGAAACGCTTCATCATGCCTCCTGAGGATAGATAAACAAACTCTGCAAGAAAAAGTAAAACATCACGCACTTCGTCTAACTGCACTGGCAGTAGGTCTACGGGAATGCTATGCAAAAGAAAATAAGACGTCGAAACACAGTTCTCTATATGTACTTTTAACCATTTCATAGACCCTCGAACTAATACCCGTTAAACGCCTAGCTTCGTCTCCATAGACTCTGAGAATCTGGAAAGAGCATCCACGACAAAGATTCCATCATGGGAAATATGAAGAGAAAACTTTTGGTATCTCTATGACAATTACTGGTTGTAGTTGGTACGCCTGAATACTTGCAGCACATGAACTTTATACAAAAGGGCTTCATTAATTACCAAGGTCATGCTCAAATGACAGGTTACTGTTGGTATCTCTCAATATCATTTGTAATGAAGACTTCCAATCCTAAAAGGGCTTCATTAATTGTCGGAGTCGTATATGAGATGACCATAGTATGAAAACTCTTATTCTTTGTGAACTCTACCATCCAATATACCATAAACTATGCTTCAAAAAATTTTATCCCCAAACTTTGCAAATTGCGTCTAACCACTTATGACAATTACTGGTTGTAGTTGGTACGCCTGAATACTTGCAGCACATGAACTTTATACAAAAAAATGTGAATCAACATCGAAAAAGCTTCTTTATAAGAGGAGTGAGGAAAGAAGCTTCCCAAAAGCTACTATTAGAAATTTTGCCAAATTACATTTGCTTGATGCCTTTATTTTTGACTACATCCCACTAATCAACTTCCCAAGGCCACAGAATACAGCTGTTGGCTTGAGCATAAACTGTAACTGCTGAAAGAAGACATTGGAACTGGAAACAACTAAGTTGAGAAAAAGATTGACACGGAGGGGGATTCCAGAATGGCAAACTAACTAGGCCAAGGCAATTTGAATAAAACTCCAACAAAACACCTAAATAGTCCAAGATCTGAATTATCAGGAGGACAATAGACAAATGATAAAAGAGCAAGAAAAAAGGCTACTAAGACGAAGTTTAATGTAGCTCAAGTAAAGGAAGGGTGGAAAGTTAATGAGGCCAAGGCACCTTCTACAAGATTCCATGACATGAAAATAAAAGTTGAGTAGCTAATCATGACTTCACGAGAACAAATATACAAACAATGTAAATACAATGCACAGAAAAAGAGAATATAAAATACGAAGATCTAGTCTCATTTACTCTAGGCACGCAAATTGTCTAGTACCCCATATAAGATCAGGAGGAAGCATCCCTTAATGAGCTCATTTCTTGAGTAATGTTGATAGGTACCTAAAGTGAAGACTTCTTAAATGTGAGAACCATAACCTTTATCGTGGAAAGTCAACATTTTCTCCTACTATGCTTTCAAACTTACCTGGAAGACAAGGAAAAGAAGATGGTATAAGTTCTTACATGTAATATATCTTTATATACACAAATATAAAAGAAAAGAAGCGACACTATAAATGAGAAGTAAGCATTGAAACAGACTTAAAGTAGCAAAAGAAGGTGCAAATAGAAGCATCTAAAGTTTGAACAATTTTTACCACATATATAGCTCATATGATTTTGAGCCTTTGTCTGTTTCTTTCTTTATGTAGCCTGGTTCTGATCCCTTAGACCACAGACTCACTCCCATTACACTCCGATTTGATTCTAGTAAGCAAACTGTTAAGCAAACTTTCTGGAATAACCAACCTCCTCCCATCACAATCCGATTGCAATTTGGAGAGCAATTCGCTCTTGCCAAACCTATAAATATCACCAGCAAGCTTAGACAACAAAGCTTTATCAGGTGCCACCCACCCCTCCAACATGTCTTTCAACACTTCCAATGCTCCTTCAAAATCCTCATTCTTGCAAAAGGTTGATATCAACAGCTTAAAAGTATCGGAATTGGGATGATGCCCACTCCTCTTCATCACCTTATAAATCTCAAATGCACGCTCAGAATTCTGCCTCTTGCACTGCCCACTGATAAGAGCACGATAAGTTGATGCATTCGGAACTAAATTCCCTTTAACAAGTTCTTTTGCCAGTGATGCAGCTTTCTTCGTCTTCCCCTCACTACAATACCCGAAAATCAGTGCATTGTAAGTGAGAACATCAACTTCTACCCCATTCTTCACCATCTCCTCATAAATCCTATACGCCCTAGCAACATTATTGGTTCGAATATATCCATTAATTAACGTATTATACGTCACAGTGTTGGGACTGACCTCAATAGCTTTCATCTCATTGAAAACCTTGTTGGCGTCCTGCAACTTCCCTTCCTTGCAAAACCCATTCAGAAGAGTGTTATAAGTAATCACATTGGGCTCCAGACCCTTATCTCGCATCGAGTTCTTCAGCTTCAAAGCAGAACATACAAGCCCATTCTTGCAGTATCCGGCGATCAAAGTATTAAAGGAAGCCAGGGTAGGGCTCAATCCCATGGTCTCCATCTTCCCGAACAAATCCACTGCCTTGTCTAATCTCCCAGAGTTGCAGAACGCGCAGACAACCATGTTCACCGTGTACACATTGGGGGAGATCCGACACCTACCCATTTCTCTAAAGAACGAAAGAGCGATGTCCGTCCGCCCAAAACCAAGAAGCGAGCTAAGATAAGCGTTGCAGGACTCGATGGTGGGAAGGAACCCGTAGTCCCGCATCCGGCGGAACGTCTCGGTGGCGCTCCTAAACTTCTTCATGTGGGCGTAGGTCTTGAAAAAAGAATCGAAGACGGCGGGGGACGAGTCGCACAGCCGGTACGAGTAGAGGACGGAGTCGAAGATTTCATCAGGAGAATGTGGGGTTGCCGGCGGGAGAGAGGCTCTAAGCAAGGTCTCCGCTTGCTTGAACTTATTGGCTCTGGTGAGGCTGTGGAGGAGGATGGAGCGGGAGAGGAGGGAGACGGAGGAGGGGGCGTGGAGGAGAGACCAGTTGAAGAAGTGGAGGGAGAGGACGGGGTCTCGTTGGATCCGTAGGAGGATGTGGGTGGTGCAGAAGGGGGTGAGGGAGCGGGCGAGAGGGGAGAGGCGGGGCCAGTCGGCGTGGATGAGGTGGCTGTGGAAGACGGAGATGAGGTCGTGGTCTTGGCCGACGGGAGAGGGGAGGGAGTGGTGGGGGATGGGGAGTGGGAGAGGGGCTGAAGAAGGGTTTCGGCGGAGCAGTTGAGTGATTGGAGTGGGGAGAGCGGAGACGCACCGGACGGGAGGTTTGCTCATGGAGGAGAAGTCCAACTCCGGCAAGGGGTTTTGGACGGGGACGACGGACAGCAGCGATTTATTAACACAGCCGTGAAAAGACGAAAAAATAGCATTTAAGCGTGAACCATAATTCGAAGGGAAATTTTTTTAAATAATATTATTTTAATAAATAATTATTATAATATGCCAAAAAAAATATTTATGAAAGTATGTCTGGTTTAGTCACGTCACCGCCACGCTGGTGTGGCCTTTCATTTTTTTAATCCTGCCACTGAAGACGTAACTCCTTAGGTCTCTGACTCTCCCCCCGCACAAAGGCCAAGGACGGATAGGAGAATGGCTCTTATAAGACGTAGGTTGGAGTTACGTCTATATTACGTGAGTACATTACTAAGACGTAACTTGAAGTTATGTTTTCACTGGAATCTTTTCCGTGAGTACATCTACTTGGTATTCACAGTAATCTCACACTTAAGTTTTTTTTTCCACTCTGTACAACCATACAATCAAACAGAAATACAATGTTTATAAATATGAACATCACATTCACATCTAAACACCCACCCACCCCATTTACATCTAAACACCCACCCACATCATTCACATCTAAACACTCACCCACCCCATTCACATCTAAACACTGTCTTTATATAAATCGAAATCGTTTACATCAAACATCATTAACATCTCTAAATGGTCACAAACCATTAACAAAAAAAACCAAAGTTACAATAGAAGACAATCATAACCTCTAAGTTTTTCGCTTCTTCTTCACTGCCATCTTTTTCTTCCTCGACGGTTCAGCCTCCTCTCCCCCCATCGTAGCATCGACATCGACATCATGCTCAACATGTCCCTCCGAATCCTTCTCTGTCGTGCCCATGATTGGATATGATGATGGTATATCTTGAGATATCGATATGTCACAGAAAGTAGTCTGCCCAGTAGTCTGTTGTGACTGTTGTGAACTGACTGGATCTCCGCCGCAAATCCGCAAATCCTCCATCATAGAGTAGAATACCGGTGTCAAACGATCGGCGAGCTCCTCTCCAAAACGGTCGCGGCACATCATGTAATTCTCCTCAGCTGTGTCATACTGTTAATGGAGAGTTAAGAAAGTTTGGTTAGATTAACACAATATAAGAATTAATTACTAACGAACAAATTATATTTACCAGCTTCCGTAGCATGTGTATGTTCGGCTGATAGGACATTATGTCCTCCAATCGAGGCCCACTGACATACCGCCTGGTGATCCCCTAGTACCACTGCAAATATGACGCAGGATCCTCACCATCGTCCATTGCACCGTCAATGATTCTCTGGTGCCGCTCCTCCCATTGGGTGATATACTGGTGATGCGTAGAGACCCAGTCCGTAGTAACATTGCCCCGACGGCTTGCACGCGCTAGTCTCTCTGTCCCCGAAGGTGGTATCTCTTGTCGCAGGCCAAACTGTCGCATCACTCGTAGTGCATGGTGCATCTCCACAACATCAAAGCATATGAGCGGCACATGACTCCTCCAGACAGCAAACACCGCCGTGCAAAGGGCCGGTAATTGTGCTAGACGCTGCGGTGTGTATGGATACCATATAATCTACAATTTTAAAATACAAACTCGGTTAGATAACATCAACATTAAAGTAGGTAAAAAAATCAAACATTAAATGTGATCAATAATACATGGGATGACAACTACCTATCCAACTGCTCTCGATAGTAGGCTAAGTAACAACCATGCTGGTTCTCTCTACCGCTGTGTGGTGCTGTCCATCTACCTTGCACATAAATAGTTAGATGCTAATGCTAACCAAACTTTAAAAAATATTTGAAAAAATCAAGAGTTTGTACTGGATTGCTAAGGGGCCTTCAAGGATACGCAAATCACGCTCCTCATTTTGCTCTTGGGTAGCTAGCGGTCGTCGTGGCATTAGTTCAGGCCGTCCTATATGGAGGTGCTCCCATGACCATACATGTGAAAACAACTCCATATTAGGTATAATATAAAATATTGAAGGCAACTATATATAATATTTAAATGATAAATCACCTGTAACATGTAAAGGCATTCAGAGATCTCATGCTTTCCTCTTTGTGAAGCTTTACATACCTCCCGAAAGACATGTGCTAGGCACGCCGCCCCCCAAGCAACCTGTCCACATATGTCCAAGTCATGCAACAAAGGTAAGTACTTCATATGTACCTACAATAGAAGACAATGTTAGTTGATCCAATAGATCGATAAATAAAATATAAATAGGCAATTATACTTACTCTGGAGCCATTCGCGTCAGGTACTACTAAATAACCCAACACATACAGGTTGTAGGCGCGCGTAGCCTGATATACAAATAGATCCGTAGCATCCGGTCCAATATGTCCGAAAGTAGCGCGTAGCCACGACAACTCAAGCATAGTCGATCGGCCCTCCGCGTGTACAGCACCGAGCAACTCCAAACATATGTCATGTCAAATGCCTGACGTGCTCCCTGAAACTACCGGGCCATCAACAGGTAAGCCCATAAGTATCCCAACATCCTGCAATGTGATCGTCATCTCCCCGTGGCGCAAGTGGAAAGTAATAGTCTCTGGTTGCTATCGCTCCACTAGCGCTGTGATCGAACGCCGATCAAGTCGAATCGACAGCAGTCTGCTGACAACATAAAATCTCGAACACCGAAGCAAGTCTATCTGACGCTCGTCCACAATCGGCCAAGACTGTAAACGCAATGACTGCTCTGTACACTTAAGGTCGAGGTCATCGTCATCCTGTATGTAAAAATACAATAAATTAAAATATTAATTTTAATAACAATAAATTTTATATATTTAACATTTACCTGGCCATCCCAAACCGCCGCGGAGCGGTGCTTGCCCTGGTCCCAAAGTACGTCTGGAGAAATCGGACCAGGCTCACCCTCGTACGGCCTCGGGTCAAAAGCCCGCATGTGAGCCATCTCGAGCCTATTGCATGCATTTAAAAAATGTTAGTATATAGTCCAAAATGAAGGATATGTGCAGTCTACAAAAGGAATATATTTAGTACAATAATTAGAGAAGCATCATTACTCGTGTATCTATGTTAGGTAATGGCTCGCGGCATGTAGCTCTGTTGTGACCAGTCTGATTGCACCTACTGCACCTTACATGTTGCAGTCCTCTCCTTTCATCCATGCCATTACACAACCTTGTACTCCTCGGACGCCCAGCCGGCCTCCGCACATGTGGGGGAAGCAATGTGTACTCTTCGACTACCGGCCAATGTTGACGTCCACGAATAGGATGGAAATGAGTTGCATATGTTTGTTTGTACTTGCTGGAGGAGTAAAACGGTGAAACAAAATCGTATGCCGAAGCCCTGAATGATATGTCACCGCATACGGCTAGAACGTGCGGACATGGATACAACATCATTTGAAATTGTCCACAACTGCATGTCCCTTCCTGTCTAGATAACTTGACAATAAAGGTAATCTCATGTCGTTCTATCACCATGTACTCACCACCGTCAAATGACTGCACGTGACATGATTGGGCGAGTATGCAATGCTTGCGTAGTACATCTTCGACTACTGGTGTCACCTCGCCAGTCATTGCTTGGCCCTCTCGACGATGGCGCATGAAGAGGTCGTTCATCCTTTCAAAGGTCTGTGCCACTAATGCTTTAATTGGCATACCTCGTACACCTTTTCAAATATTATTCAAACTTTCGGACCAATTGATGGTCATTGTGCCAAACCGTTTGTTATCATCATGAGACAACGCCCAAGTTTCTGGTGGCTTTGCAGTAACGAGCCACTGATAAGCTTCTGGTTTAATTTTGTGTATTCCATCCATGATCTTATCAAATGCTTCCTTTTAGATCTTCTTTGCCGCAACCCAAAATAAGCTATACAAATTATCATCCCTGAACTTGCTTCTGAAGTTGTCTGCAAAGTGCCTCATACAGAATCGCTGGTAGCCTAACGGCGGGGGGAACTCTGTCCTTACTGCCACTTTGATTGCTCCGTGTCGGTCTGAAATTATAACTAGACCTCTTCTGCCACTGACCACATATACTCTAAGTAGAGCAAGGAATCATGACCAAATTGCTGGAATTTTTGGACTCAACCACGGCAAAAGCTCTGGGTCGGATCTTCAAATACCCCAGGTATGATATTGTTCATTGTCATCCGGTCGACCCACTCATCATTTGGGAATTCATCTGGTAACTCCTCCTCGTACTGTGTTGGAGTAAGCGGCATTGGATCATCAATACTGTGACGCCCCAGCCCTCCACTGGGCCCCGACCCCGGCCTGTGGGTTCCCGGTCCGACCAGGATCCGCCCAGCGGCGCCGCGCCCCGACACAATATTGTCCGCTTTTAGCTCACCGCCGAAAACCAGGCTACACCTCCCAACTTCCCGGGAGGTCACCCATCGTTCCAACGCCGAGCACGCTTAACGTTGGAGTTTTTTGACGGATCACTGCCATCACGGCTTTAAAACGCATTGTGTTTATTAAGGGCCTACTATATACTTATATCGAACCCCGAACCATACCCAGGCGTTGTGAGATTGCTTACCCAGCTACCCGACTCATCCCCGCCCTCCAGGCGAAGGCATCTTGTCCCACGGTAGACCCAGTGGGCCTCACAATCCACCCCCAACTTCCCGAGAGGTCACCCATCGCTCCAACGCCGAGCACGCTTAACGTTGAAGTTTTCTGACGGATCACTGCCATCACGGCTTTAAAACGCGTTGTGTCTATTAAGGGCTTACTATATACTTATATCGAACCCTGGACCATACCCAGGCGTTGTGGAATTGCTTACCCGGCTACCTGACTCATCCCCGCCCTCCAGGCGAAGGCATCTTGTCCCACGGTAGACCCAGCGGGCCTCACAAATACCTTCATCATGATGTGTTGGCTCGTTGCTCAATGCAGTATTCTCGATCCAATCGTCATCATGATCCTCGACCACGGCATCTAGCAAGAGGCTTCGAGATGTTGAAGGCATAAAAGCATCTCCATGGGCGCTACTTACATTGTCATCATATTGATGGCCTCCGCGCAAACTCGACGGGTCAATATCAAAAGTATGATGTATGTGTCCCATGTTTGTACCCGGAGTAGTTTACGTGTATTCACAAGTCAACAATGTATCCTCCTGCTGGTAAGGCCTGCATGTTCATACACAAGCAAACTCATGAACAAGGGGCAAACCAAGATGTAACATTACATGTTTGATAATAAATTACTTACTGTGATGTCTTGTGTCTGAAGATAGGAGCGCCATAAGACCCAAGAGAGACGTTATCCATTGAATCGTCTTCTCATTGTAGTAGGCGTGTAAATTCACGCTGGCGTGGCCAAACCAGGCATATTTTCATAAATACTTTCTTCAGAGGCATATTATAATAATTATTTATTAAAATAATATTATTTTAAAAAAATTTCCTAATTCGAAACGTAAGTCAAAACCAACGAGGCTAAACTATGCCTTTGGTCTTCAAAGGTTTCTCACAGGTTGTTGACATGTTTTTATGAAATTCCTATGTTTTAAAAATCCCTGATTGATCTGACATGTTTTTATGAAGTCCCTATGTTTTAAAAATCCCCGATTGAATTCTTGAGCTTTTCAAACTGGGCTCAATCATGTCCCTCCATTCGCTAACTAATGTCGGCTCGGCTCAAACCGATCCTAGACTGACGAACCGGGCAATGGATTGGGTCACGTGCCCTGATCTTAGTCCAAAGTGCCATGGTCAACCTGAGCATCATCCTTTACATGCTCACGGTCAACCTTCGCTTCGACCGTTGCATTGTCCGTACGCCTCGGACACCAAAAGGTTTCTTAGGGTCGATGCATGGATCGACCGTCAGTCAAAACTCAATTTTAGCCAAATGAGGAGCAACATTCGTGCCACCTCGCGGTCGATCTTCACATCAACCGCCAACACATAAACTTCTAAAAATTGAATTTAAATATTTCCAAATTAAGAGAAATAAATATAAAACCAATATTTTATCATTCTCTATATATTGGCATCATCAAAATAAGGTTAGTATCAAGACTGTATTCTCAACACAAACATGTAAATCTGAATTTGAGAACTTGTGTTCTCAACACAACCATGTACATACTTCTTTGATAATTGTGTGCAGATCCACTTGGTTTCAGTTTCACGAAAAAATTTACATACAGTAGTAGGTACATAAACAGTTGTGTCATTACAAACACAAGCACATTACACCAAGTTGTTACAAAAAATCTATGGTGCTGGCCTGTTTCACTTTCACAAAATACATCACTATACAAACATGAGTCCATACTTTGTGGCTTGTTTTTGCACATGTGAGGCAGAGGCTCTACCAGCTACCCTTGGAGTCCTGAAGGAAGTAGTAACTAGTCTGCATTCAGAATCATAAACTTGGCACCATTCACCTTGGGCTTTTGAAGGTGATAGATGACTTGTTCCTTGTTGGGGCTATGATCCTTGGTGCTATGATGGAAATGGTTGACTCGATCCTGGCATGTAGAAGTCTGGCTGAACTGTTGCAGGCATCCAACCATGTCCAGGTGTTGCACCTGATGCACTTGGTGCTCTTGCTCCTGGTGTTGCTGTTCTGGCTCCCCTTCCCCTTGCTGCCTAATATCAAATGGGCTGCAAGGAGGCTCTGGTGTCTTGGCAGCCATACTGAGAAGAAATTGCAATATGGTCTTTTACATACATACTTGGTACTATTATTTAACAAAATAGATAAACCAACTATCATATGAAGGGCATAACCAAGAAAAAATCACATGTAGATACTTGATACTATTATATAGCAAAGCATTTGTACAAGAACCATGTTCTATGATAGCAGACAACCAAAGAACCACATGTAGTGTATATACTATACACATGCTAAGTGTTAATATCATACTAACTAGAAAACATTTAATGTAGTACAACAAAGAAGTACTAAGTGATGTAGCTTCTATGCATAATATAAAATTGATATCATGAAGCAACAAAGAACCTAACTACTATGCACATGCTACTAGCTAATAAAAACAGGTAATGTTGCAAAAAGAAGACATAGTAAGTGCTCATATTAGACATAACAGAAAAAGCCCTGATCTTTAACTGAGATGTGCTAAAATCATATTCCTAAACGGTCCCTTGGTCCCCCCCATAGTGAAAAAATGGATCCCCTAATTCCCTGGTCCCCTCAAAAGCAAAGCATTACCCCTAATGGCAACGCATAAGGTTGGGAGGGCATTGGGTGCTACATAAACAATGCATAAAAAGCAGGAGATGCGTACCTGCCTGTAGAGAGCCGTGAACCTCAAATGGAACCTAGGAACCTCAAAGGTGGATCTAGTTGATCACCCACGATCAATGAAATCATTACCCTCAAAATGACCGGGGCCAAACCCTAATCATACTGCACTCAAATTCTAAATGGGAATGTCAAACCCTCACAACCTAGCTGAGGGATCAAAACCCTCAAACTCTAGAACGGAGATTCAAAGAGAGGAGGAGCATAGGACGATCGGGCAATAGGGGATATTTGGGTTGGCATGAATATGGCTCACGTGCTTTGCACGTGATCGAGGACGTCGGTTTTGGCCGAGCCGATGCTAGTTGGTGGACGGCGAGTGGACGGAGGAACATGATTGAGCCTGGTTCGAAAAGCCCAATGATTCAATCGGGAATTTTTTAAATATAGGGACTTGATAAAAACTTGTCAGAAAGTTCAAGGACGAAACACATATTTTAGCCAAATTAACAATTAATAAAACATTTTCTTTTCTTACAGATACGCTGCAAAAATATTGAGAAACCATTTATCATCCATGTTTTTTGCATTTAGATTTTTTGTCATCCCAGTGGCGGAGATTTCATTTTAGTGGATTTATGAAAAACTCACTAATTGAAAATGACATACTTTGATTGTTTATATTTTTCTACCCTCCATCGAAACGCCCTTGGTCTCCTTTCAGTTATCTGAATTTATTTTCTTTTTTAGTACGCTTCAATATGAAATTAATCAAAATACACTTGTTTTAGATATAGTTTTATATCAGGGTACCTCTATCCGCACCATATTTTCGACTCAACACACCACATTTGCTTAATGCATCACAATCCAAATATTAAAACATTGTCTTTTGCTCAATACACCACATCAAGCATCACTCCTTACCCAAACTACCCTCCTAACATTAAACCACACAACACACTTAAAACTACTCACACCACACTTAAAACTACCCTCCTAACATTATACCACTCACCTATACAACTTAACCGGCAAACCACTCAAATTACCTCTACCTCACCCAACGAGCTTATCCGTACAGCCTCTCGATCAGCCTTGATCTTTCGCCTCCCCTGACCATTGAGCAGCTTCCTCCGCGGCAAAACGTCGCCGCCAATCGTTCTCCCGACCATAACCTCCAACGCTCACCTTCCTCAGCGTGGAAGACCTCTTTCTTTAGGCGTGGACCATACCTTCCAAGCCCTCCGACGCTCATCTTCCCATATGTGAGTATTTTAAATCCATTCTTTGTCAAAACCTCCCTTTTCTGAATTTGCTCATCCACATTTGATGCCTAGCAATTTTTTTCCTTGATTTTACTCCAATGTGTTGGATTCTGCTCTAGATTCATCACTTTCTAACGGTTCGGTAGTTCATACCCTATTTGTTCATATCGGCTGTAGGAATGCACTTATCGGTATGGTACTACCGATACAAGAAGGTAATATGTCGGTACTTTGGTATCGACCAAGTGTATTCATATCCAGATTTCTAAGCTATCGTTTGGTACATTGCTACCGTTCGTTTAGCTATATGTTAGCACTCTACTATCCATCTCGTTCTTTCTTTATCGGTAATTTGCTACCAATAAGTTCTTATTTGTGCTACTATTTACTAATCTTTGCATTTAATAGAACTAATCATTGCATTTTTTTTGAAAATAATAAAATGGTTCGTTCATGGGGGAAACAACACGCTGGGGCCTCGTCATCTTTCGTGGTCGAGTGTGAACAGCTAACGGCCTCGACTAGGAAGAGGAGAGGGGTCCCCGAGGATGTCCCGGAGGAGAATGAGCAGCCTGTTGAAGACGAAGAGATGCTAGACGACAATGGTCCTATCCCTGGCGGCTCTGTTGACCGCACTGTTTTCACCAAGTTCAAAACTCACGTTGCCTACCGTACATGGGGGGAGAGGTATAAAAAGGTTATTTCGTTGTTTATAGCTTACCATGTTTCACCAATTGAGATGTTATTTTTTTTCCTTTTTTGAGGAATGCAGGAACGCCAACCACTCAAGATCTTCGCACATGGGTCCTCAACAAAAAAAGGGGATGGCATTGGTAGGCTCGACTTTGAGCTGGCCGCGCAGGCTACCTGTCTAGGACATTTGGTAGAGTGTTCATACAACACCATAGTCGAGAGATGGCACCTAGAGATGAACACATTCCACCTACCTTGCGGTGAAACGACGATTAACCTAACGGATGCCAGCAGCATAGTGGGCATCCCTGTCACGACAGGCCATTAGAAGAGTGTAAGCTGAAATTATCTCAATTAACAGAGCTTAGGAAGAACAATCTAGGGATTAGTGAATCGGAGGCCGTAAACCAGTTAGATGGGAGAGGGCTTTCCATTAATATGAAATGGCTAAGAAAAGAGTGCGCAAATAAGATAGAGTGCTCGGTCAAGACATACCTCATATACGTGCTTGGATGCACCTTATTTTGCGACAAGTCGGGGTCGAAGGTGCACGTGTCCTATCTTCTTGCTCTCACAGACTTGACTACTGTGCGTAAGTATGCATGGGGTGTCGCGGGCCTCGTATACTTGTATCAGATGATTAGCTCCGCCAGTCGATGGGGAACAAAGGCCATTGGTGGATACTTGACTCTGTTGGAGGTACGTAGTTTTAAAGTCACGGTAATCTGCTTTATAATATAATAACGATAACTATAACCGACGTTTTTTTATCAATGTAAGCTTGGATATATGACCACCTTTAACTAATCGTAAAGCCACAAACCGACCCAGACTACATAGTTGACATGCCAATTGCATATGCATGATTGGATCACAAAAAGCCTGGAGAAGCGGAGAATGTTGTTTGAGCATGGCACAAATCTCTTGATCGCCTCAATTCACATCAAGTGAGTTGTAATTTATTTGCCGGTCTTCAAGTTCCCTTTTTAGTGTTGTCTGAGTATGAGTGTGTTTAATTTGTAGATGATATGTGATCCATACCGCGCTCAATGAGGAGGCCCCTTCCCTTGCGATGATGTTAACTTGTTCTTTGGAACCATAAGTGGCGGAGAGTATGTTGAGTCCTATCATCTAGATAAAGTGCTTCGGCAGTTTGGCATTACGTAAATCATTCCTGGTGGACCATTAAGGCCAACCCTGTGAGACCCGGGGTACTGGGTGTCGGTGTTCGCCTGGAGGGCGTGTGGCCGAACCAGATAACCGGGTAAAAAACCCCACGTATATATAAGTATATTAGTAACCCTTATAAGACACTACGTGTTTTAAAGCTGTGATGGCAGTGATTCGTCAGCAAACTCCAAGGTTAAGCGTGCTTGTCTTGGAGCGGTCAAAAACGGACAATATTGTGTTGGGTGGGGCCCTCGGGTGGATCCTGGATGGAGCCCGCAGGCCCTGGGCGGCCCCGGACAGTGGGGGCCGTTACAGATGGTATCAGAGTAGGCTGTAGGTCTGTTAGTTGAATTGTGCCAGCGAAGACGCTGGGCCTCTAAGGGGGTTGGGTTGTGAGACCCGGGACACTGGGTGTCGATTTTCGCCTGGAGGGCGTGTGGCCGAACCAGATTACCGGGTAAGGAACTCCACGTATATATAAGTATATTAGTAACCCTTATAAGACACAACGCGTTTTAAAACCGTGATGGTAGTGATTCTTTAGAAAACTCCAAGGTTAAGCGTGCTTGCCTTGGAGCGGTTCTGGGATGGGTGACCCACTGGGAATTTTTTCAGATTTCTGCGGTGAGCCAAAAGCGGATAATATTGTGTTGGGTGGGGCCCTCGGGTGGATCCTGGACGGAGCCCGCAGGCCCTGGGCGGCCTCGGACGATGGGGGCCGTTACAAAGCTATTACAATATGGGTGCCAAGGAGACGGCACGATGGTACAAGAGAGTATTCAACTATGAGCCGCAATTCTGGGAACAATGGAGGAGCCATTGTACTGAATTATGTCGGACGGGTATTTCTACTAGACATGGGTATGAGTGTGTGCTTGAGTATATGGATTGGTTCCGATCCATATCCTATGTGAAGGTCTAAAGTCCAGAGCAACGGACTGTGGCAGATCAACAAGCAGATGATTATATGCTTGCAACGGTAACGATCAATAACTTTAAATTTAAATGAAATAAACCTATAAAACTTGTCTAATTTGTTTCATGTTCATCAAATTGCAGTACGATCGGATTGTGACGCTCATCGACGACACCATGGCGCATCTAGATACCTTGGGTCTTGAGCAGCATAGGAGTAGGTGGATGCGTGCACAAAGAATAGTGCGCGGCGAGAAGAACATGGGCAGAGCTTACCAAAAACCGCGGGCAAAGAAGCAGGATGGCTCTCAGTTGAGGATAGAGGAGCAATGAACATTGTATTGTTTTAAGCTTTGTGTTTGTATGGTTGAACATGTTGTGAACTTCGTGGACAATTGTGTATGGATGAATCCGTCTTTTATTGTTCAATTAGTTGAGGACATGATTTGTGTAAAGGCATTGAGAATGTACATAAAATAGGGCATAAATTTATCAAGTGTCGCTTCCATCGGTAGTATAGTACCGACCAACACCTACAGCCTTATCGGTACTCAACTACCGACCCCTTAGCTAGCGTTGTTGGCACCTTAGTATCGTAAGAACTAAAACAATGGCTCTGAGCTCATATATCGGTGGTCACTCACCCACACAGCAAGCCGTTTTGTCGATACTCATCCATCGAACCAACATAAGTACAAGAGGTCTTTTCTATATCAATCCTATCGGTGATTGAGTACTGATAGGATTTCAAAGGGTATCGGTACCAAGTTACCGGTAATATAAGCAAATGTATCGGTAGTCAATCACTGATAGTGTCACGCCCCGACCCGCGAAAGCCCAACCGGGCCGGGCGACGCGAACCGAAACCTACAAACCGCGGAAAATTTGTCAAGGTTTCCCTCTAACCTATTGGTCTCTCTAGCAATTCATCAAAACACCCTCAATTTAAAGACTATAATTAAAGAAGTCTCGAACCACAGATTTCAAAACTCAAGTATAATATACATATCCTCAGAGAGGGGAAGATTCGAATACAATATTTATATAAACACTCCCGTAGGAGACTAACTAACATAGGGTTCAAAAGCAGTAAAAAATCACCACCTCTCAGACTCCGCCTGGCGCCGCCGCACCGCCGATCAATTGCCCGGTAGGGGCCACCAAAGAGGAGCTAACGCCTGCACCTGCAAAACGCAGCCCGGGTAGAAGTGAGCAACTAAGCTCAGCAGGGAAACTACACTACAACACAGAAGGAAGAGGGAAACACAACAGTGTCGCCCTCAAGTAAGACTTGGGTGTATACAGAGGCCCCATAACCCCACCGCGTGTCCCTGAGGTCCACGATCATCGTCTTCCAGGAGAACCGATCACATGATGGGTCACACTCAGTAAGCAGGAACCAACACTGCTGACTCACAAGCAGGAAACATGCACTGCTGGCAGGGAATGGCACCGCTGAGTAGGCAACCCCTCTACTTAAGAGTCATCACAGTGGGGCACCGGCTACACCTCAGAATCCGACTCGAGGCCGACACGACCTCAACAATCATCAAGCAACATGTGTACTAGTCATCTAGGCCTATCATCGAATTCGACTGTTCACCACAATTCGAACCAGGACCAAGCTACCCAACCCCCATCCTAGGGCTAAATCCGAGCTTCTAAGCCTCAGGACGGCGACCCACAGATCGCCCACGCCCTAACCATATGCAACTAATGCACAACAGAGATGCATGCGATGAACATACACATATAAGCAGTTAAGCATGCAGCAGGATGTGATGATAGCATAACAAGGTCTAAGCTTGGCACTCTGCCGGCCCGGGGTGGTGAACATATATTTAAGGTCTGGAACTGCTACATTAGTACACCACCAACTGCCAGCTAGTTCACCAGCAACCTGCATCGGGAAGCAGCCCCGCAAACAACAGAAGGCAAACCACACAGATAAAGGCCCTCGGCGTATGCCGGCATGCAAGACTATGAAAAGCAGTAGGGCTACCCGCCCACTTAATCTAAACATCCCAGGAGTCATCACTCTCCTGGTTCACCACTACCCCTAATATGGGGCTAGCATGCTTAAAGGTATGTATCTACAAGTTTATAAGGCTGTAAAGAAAACCGCATATGCAAAGCCCCGCGGGCAAATCCATTGAAAACGCCCCTTAGCCACTAAGATATCGATCTCTCTCCCAGAGAAGATCGATCTTCTTGAGAGAGATCGATCTTCTTAGTGCTTGGAGAAAACTCATCCCTGCCAACTGGAAGAGATCGATCTTCTACACTAGAAGGATCGATCGTCTTCATGACACGGACCCCGCCATACCAGCCAAGCAAGGATCGATCTTCTCCAACAGAAGGATCGATCCCGCTCGAGCTGGGCATGACGCCCCACAAATGATTGATCTTTCCTCAAGAAAGATCGATTCGAATGGGTTCACCGGCGAACCGCCGGCGAGAAAACCACCGGAAAACTCCACCAAATCCCACAAAGCTCTGAGATCTGGTAGTACGAAGGATCACGAGTCCAAAACCGAAGATTTCATTGAAAATAAACTTGTATTTTAACAGATCTAAGAAAAACAAACTTCAATCAAACTCAATCTCACAAATCCGGAAAAACAAGTAGGTAGGAATCCCTACCTAGGCAAGAGCTGCTTCAATCCCAGCTGCTAAGCCTTGGATCGTCCTCAAACTCTATCAAATCCAACAAGAACTCAGCTCAAAAACATGGATTTGCAAAAGGAACAAAGAAAAGGGGTTTTGTTTGTTTTATAGACGAACGAACCGACTCAAGAGAGATCGATCTCTTCTCAGAAAGAGATCGATCTTTCTTGACGAACCAGCTTAACTTTTTGGCGCTAAAAAATCGATTTTCTAGCAAGGAAAGATTGATCCCTTAGGTGCAGAAAGCTAGACTTGAGCTAAAACTTAAGCCCAAGCCCGGATCCTTCGATCCCGGGTCCACCTAACCGTTCTAATCAAACACTAACATAAACATGGTCAGTGTGTGCACACGCAGGTGTGAAACAAATCGACAAGGTGCAATTTACCAAATTGCCCTTACGGTCCAAGAAACAATGCGATCCACCGGATCGCGCGCTCGACGCGAAACAATCAAACGAGCCACGGGTCCGACCCAACCGGTCGACCCAGGAGTAGAGGGACAGGTCCTCACAGATAGGATTGAGATAGAAAAGGCCTCTTGTACTTATGTTAGTTCGGTGGATGAGTACCGACAAAACGGCTTGCTGTGCGATTGAGTGACCACCGATATATGAGCTCAGAGCCATGGTTTTGGTTCTTATGGTACTAAAGCACCGACAACATTGGCTAAGGTGTCGGTAATTGAGTATCGATATGGCTGTAGGTGTTGGTCGGTACTAGACTACTAATGCCACCAAGACACCTTTGTCGGTATGTACGTGAAACTAACAACCTGTATACAACCATTATTACATGATAGCTTTACATTTGAGAACAATTCTACAAATTTGAAAACTAACCTGTATATAGCCAGACAAAGCATCATTGAACTCGTTTGAGAACATTTTCATACATACTTTTGAGGACAATTCCATACATTTGAAAACATTTTTAATACATCACATTTTCAAAAATTTGGGAGTGTGAAGGCGAAGTATAATATTTCAATCAGTCATCCACAAGTTGAATAGTATCCCTAGTAGCGACTCCCGGCCTGATTGTCTACTGGGATTTCTTGATCTCATGGTCATAAGAATCCCATCCAATAGTACATTCATGGCGATATGTGGCCCATCTACATACTACTGGCGACATTGGACATCCTGGCTTCATGTGCAACTAAAAAAACTGATTTTCGCTGACGAACCCAATTTCTATGATCCTCTGTGAGGAGCCATACCTCTAAACCTGGTTTGACATCGTAGGTTGGGCTTGAGGGCTTGGTTCGTCTTACTTTGCGATCTTGTTGATTGTTGCAACTTCAGAGGCATTTTGGTAATTTGCCCTTGCGGAGTTGGGTTTCACACGCGTTAGTGCATACGGCCTTATGGATGATATATGTAATTGTTAGACCCTAATCTATCCCTTTGATGACATCCTTATGCTATCTATTATCCTTATAACCCCTAGTGTCTTACATGGTTGCCATGCGGCACCATCTACTATAAATAGGATGAGCTTTTAGAAAACCCCCTTGGCGGGATCGGACATAAGGTTTAGTTGATTGCTGAGTTTCATGCAAAGTTGGGAATCTATGTAAAATTGATGTCATGCTCTATATGTAAGTACCTATATCTATTAGGCCCTATTCACCAAGCCCTACGTGTGGCTAATGTGTTTAACCAAGAGAGTCATGCCCTTCGAGAATGTTTAGTATAAATGTAAGGCTGAAAGTGTGTCGCCGTTGTAATGTTTGCTATAATATTTGTTAGAGGCCGAATGTGTGTCATAGTATGTTGTATGTTATGTTAATGCCTTGAAATCATGCATGGTTTGGTTAATGGTAGTATGGATGCTAGTATGTCTTCAATTATGAGATATTTAACGTCGAATGCCTATACTATATGCTTAGCTCATGAGTTGTTCGATGGAATGCCAAAAAGAGGTGACACGAGGTATACTCTTATGGAATGGTATGCAAGGTTTGGCTATTGATAGCTTGATCATTGATAAGCCTTGTGGAGGCTTATTTGGCTATATCCTATTATTGGCATATTTCATGGTATAGAATGCTAGTAAGCTCTCTATGAGCTTGGATGCTTATTGTATAGCTTTGATGCTTGTGAATCCGTGACGGGTTGGTAATGTTTTGCTATGCTATGCTCTATGCTTTATTATTAGCTCTTTTTGGCATGTTGCATTCTATACTCGACTTGTATGATGAAATGCTAAGTAGAGACACCTAACCTAGTTGATTGTATAGGCTCATGTATAATGTTTGTATTAGAGGCATTCAAGGCTAGGACGTGGGTGAATAGGTGTTCACCGATCCGTGCGACTCATGTACGCCGGATCTACCCCTAGGGCCAAGCTTGGGTAGAATATGGTATAGGACGTGATCATTGTTCAAAGATCGATTGTACTATCATTTAGGACTATTGTGTAGTTGAACTTGAGTTTGTTATGGTTATTTTTAGGCTAAATTACTGTTTTGGGCCCTGTGGTTTTCACCATGTTTCATTTTGGGCCATGTGTTTTAAAATCTTTCAAATTAGGCCCTATGGTTTTGATTTTGTAACAATTAAGGCCCTCAGGCCAACGCCGTTAATCCCCGTTGACGGTAAATGAGTCACGTGACATCACGTGATATCACGTGATTTCGATTTGGGCCCTGTGGTTTTCAAAATGTTTCATTTTGAGCCATGTGGTTTAAAATCTTTCAAACAAAGCCCTATGGTTTTGATTTTGTAACGCTTAAGGCCCTTAGGCCAACGCCGTTAATCCCCGTTGACGGCAAATGAGTCACGTGACATCATGTAATTCAAACGAAAGGTATGTTACTTCGTCCTCCTTTTTTCACCATATTTGCCGTCAATGGGGTTAACGGCGTCAGCCTGAGGGCCTTAAGCGTTACAAAATCAAAACCATAGGGCCTTGTTTGAAAGATTTTAAACCAAATGGCTCAAAATGAAACATTTTGAAAACCACAGGGTCCAAATCGAAATGACGTGATATCACGTGACTCATTTGCCGTCAACGGCGATTAACGGCGTTGGCCTGAGGGCCTTAATTATTACAAAATCAAAACCATAGGGCCCAATTTGAAAGATTTTAAACCACAGGGACCAAAATGAAATATGGTGAAAACTACAGGGCCCAAAGCAGTAATTTACCCTTATTTTTATCATCTTATTTCCTGTTTTGGACTTGAGTACTCTATAATGTATTTAGAGACATGTTGTATAACTTCCATTTTGGTGATATATGATAAAGGATGTTTTCTCTCAATTAATGTAATTTGGAGGAATGTAATATTTGGCTCATACCTCAATCCGGATGGGTTTTTCTGGGTCGGGGCGTGACATCCTATGTGCGGGTTTCAAAGGCTGCGCGGTCAACCATGTTCGGCATTGTCATCCACCGATCACGTGGAGGGTAGTCCTTGAAAAATGACAAGGAGTACATGAGCTATGAAACCCACTCTTCCCCTCCGTACAATTCAACATAATCATCATAATGATCACGCAACTCAGAGATAAGACCCTTCCTCACTTCAACCCAGTCGTGCTTGTTGTAACCCAAAAGTTCAGCTATGGCTCGGAATCCCCAGTTACCATCTACTGCAATGTCTAGAACATTCCATATATGTTCTCTCACTGCTTCTGAAAACTAGCCAATGTAGCATAGCAAGAAAAGAGATATCAAACTCCAGATCACTTTCTTCTTTGGCCTACGACGATGTGTTTGCAACTTCAACTTCTTGGAAGATATGGGGGTCAATTCGATAAGAGATGCTCCCTGCGCGGAGTTGCTATGTGAGGACCCGTCCCTCCCCTCCTGTGGCTCGCTGTGGACCGCAAGGGCAATTTGGTAAATTGCACCTTGTCGGCTAGTTCCACACTCGCGCTTGTACACACACTGACCATGTTTGTGGTAATGTTTGCTTAGAATGGTTAGTGGAACCCGGGATCGAAAGATCCGGACTTAGGCTTGAATTCTCGCCTAAGTTTAGCTTTCAGCACAAAAAGGATCGATCCTCTCTAGCTAAGAGATCGATCCTCTTGTGCCAGAAAGTCAAGTGAGATCGTCATGAGGTGATCGATCCTTCCTTTGGTAAGGATCGATCCTTCATAGGTCGGTTCGTTTGCCTATAAAGCAGACGAACCTTCTTCTTTGAAATCCTTTCGAAAATCCGGCGATTTGAGCTCGGATCTTGGGATTTTCGAAGGCGTTGAGGATGATCCAAGGCCTAGCTGCTTGGATCTAAGCTGCGTTTGCTCCGGTAGGGATCCTACCGACATCTCTCTTCGGGGTTTTGAGTTTTCCGGTTTGATCTGTGGTTTATTGCTTAGATCTGCATATATTGTTGTTGGTTTTCTGTGTTTTTGCCGGTTTTAGACTCGTGGGGTTCTGATCTATCAGATCCCAGAGTTTCATGAAGTTTGGATGAGTTTTCCGACGGTATTCCTCGCCGGAAGTACGCCGGAGAACCCATCGGGATCGATCCTCTTTGAGGAAGGATCGATCCCCTTTGGTGAGTCATGCCCAGCCCGTGCGGGATCGATCCTCCTGGAGGGAGAGATCGATCCTTTGGTGGCTGGGGGACGACGGGTCTCTGGTTACAAGAGGATCGATCCTCTTGATGAGAAGGATCGATCTCTTTGGTTCACAGAGACGTGTTTTCCCTAAGTCCTGAAGGGATCGATCCTCTTGATGAGAAGGATCGATCCTTTAGTGGCTGAAGGGTATTTTAAGTGGGTTTTGCCCGCGGAGCTTTGTATGACAGTTTTCCTTACTGTCTTGATATCTTGTACATATGATTAAACATGTTAGCCCTATAATATGGCAGTGGTGAACCGGGAGAGTGATGACTCCCGGGATGTTTAGAATAAACGGGCGGGTAGCCCTACAGTTTTCCATAGCCTTGCATGCCGGCGTGCGCCGAGGGCCTTATCTGCTATATCTGTAAGCTGTTGTTTGCGGGGCTGTTTTCCGGTGCAGGTGTTGTGGTGAACTGCTGGCAGCTGGTGGTGGTACCACTGCAGCAGTTCCCTAGACCTTACTTTAATCGCTCACCACCCCGGGCCGGCAGGGTGCCGTGCCCAGACCTTGTATTTATATCATCACATTCTGCTGCATGCTTACATGTATCTATTCTGCGCATGTTCATAGCATGCATTGTGTTGTGCATTAGTTGCATCTGTTTAGGGCGTTGCCGATCCGGGGCTTCCGGGTAGCCCGAATCTATCTCTTAGGACCGTGCGGGTAGCTTGGTCCAGGACTCGATTTGTAGTATTCAGTCTTTTCGATGATAGGGTTAGTTGGACTTGAATACCGTTGTGTTTGATGTTTAGAGGTCGTGTCGGCCTTGAGCCAAGTCGTGGTGTAGCCGGTACCCAATCCTTCTAGAACTCTTGGGTGGCAGGTGTGACTACCCAGCGGTGCTACCCGCCGACAGTGCCCAGAATCCTGTCGTGAGTTGGCAGTGCCGTTTCCTGTCTTACTGAGTGTGACCCAGTGTGTGACCAGTTCGCTGGGAGACCACGACTGGGGCTCTCAGGGGTATCCGGTGGGGTTATGGGACCCCTGTGATACACCTAGGCTTTGCTTGGGGACGACACTGTTGTGTTCCCTTCCTTTGTGAGTGTCGTAGTGTAGTGTCACTGCTGAGCTTAGTGCTCACTCCTACCCGGGCTGCGTTTTGCAGGTGCTGGCGCTAGCTCTTCTTCGGTCGCCCCTACCGGGCAGGTGTTCGGTGACGTGGCGGCGTCTGGCGGAGCTTGAGGAGCTGTGATCTGTCCGTGTACACCTTGGTTAGATAGTCTCCTACGGGAGCGATTTTTGTATAACTTTCCCTGTTTGAGGATTTGTACTATATTCCAGCTTTGTGTGTTGAGCTTTATAATTGTTGTATAATACAGGATGATTATGCTAATTAGGGTAACCACTACGATTAGAGGGAAACCTCGCCAAATTTTCCGCAGTAGGTTAAGTTCCGGTTCGCGTCGCCCGGCCCGGTTGGGCCTACGCGGGTCGGGGCGCGACATGCTACCTTTAGAATGAAGGCTCATACTCAAAAGCGGACGGGTCGTGTCACGTTGAGTACATCTCCTTCTTCTCCTTTGCGCTTGGTCGACCACGAGTCCTCAACTTCATCCTGTGCCATAAACTTTCTCTCTATGAGCTCCAACTCATTTTTACACTTGAGAATGAGCTTGAGGGTAACATTAGCTTCAATTTTCATCATGTCAAGCTTCCGCCAATGCTGATCAACTTCTTATAGGGGTATGGGTCTTTGCTCGAGTTTGTATCCGACGATCTCATGGACATATGGCAAGCCATGGCTATGCTGGACTACACAGCCACAAGTACTCTTATTCTGACCAATAGAATCCGCTCGAAGTGATTCCCTCAAAATTATTTCAAACGCACTCTTTGACATGAACCCCCGCAGCTCTTTGAAGACAGCCGGATTGAAGTTGTGTTTGCTCTTCTTAAAAGAGGCTCTGATCTCACTATGTTGCAGCTCAAGCAAAAAGTGGATGATGGCCCATGAAGTGTTAAAACTGCAGTTAGATGTACCAAGATACTTCTTTAACTTATCATGTGCACTTTCGGCCCTATTTATGATATAATTTCCAAAGTGCATGTAGTTGTCGACCCAAACACTCACAAAATGTTCTTTGTAATTGTCCAACCACATCTTTCATATCTTTGATAAGATCCTTGTGCTTGTGAAAGGCAGACTCCAATATGTTCTACTGTGTATTATACTCATGTTCAGTGGATGCATATACAACATATTTTCATAATGCCATGAACAAGTTTGCTTTCTCTATTGTTTCGAATTTCTTTTGACAGTTGTGCTCGCCATCTACATAACGTGTGTTTTGATTCCGAAAAGACCAACTTCCTAACATTCATCCAAGCCGAATCTCTATCTATCACAACAACATGTGACATTGGGCATTCTTCCAACAATGACCTTAGCTTTTTCAAAGCCCATATGTAATTGCCTTCCCTCTCGAACTCCATGTATGCAAAGGCAACAACAAATGTCATATTTGTCGATGTGATCCCAACAATCTCTATTAGGCAAAGTTGGTACATGTTGGTCTTGTAGGTGCAATCCATGATCAACACCTCTGGAAATGCACGGTATAGCTCAATAGACACACCGTGTGCCCAGAATATGGCCCTCACATTGTTTGCGTCTTCATAAATCGTATGGTACTCAACATAACCATATCGTTTAGATGCCTCAATTGTTGCTGCATCTTTGATCTCCCACCTCTTTCAACCACCCTATTCCTTTAACGTTCGTTGTATATGGTCTTCATAGTGGATGCGTTAGACGGATCTTGCTTCTTTATGGTGCTCAAAATTTGCCTTGGCTTCATCAGGTTCGTCAACATATTGATTACTAATTTGTTTTGTTACTCGCTTAATCTCCTGGCAAATGAGTGTCCCCTGAGGTGCACCGCTTTAAGGTGATTGTGCACTGCACAAACAACCATCACCATCCAATCATCATCGCTGGCAAGCTTCACACCCTGAAGCTTGAGAGGGCAGCTACACTTCTTCGTCCCGGTGTTGGCTTTCTTCTTTCGGGAGGTAACACCCTTTTTTGAGATATCATCTTTCTTTATAGTTTTCCTATATTTTTCACTTCGCTCAGATGCGAAGGTGATCATCGGCTTTCTACCAGCCTCCCGACCTCTGAATTCTTTATTGCAATCACCAAGCCGTTCTCTTGATGAGTGCATAAAAGTGCACTCTGAATAGCCTTATAAATAGTTTAATTATTGGATTTTTCATCCTTAATTAGTCTCTTTAGTACTATTTTTATACTTATATGTTGCTTCACAAAGTTATTTGGAATATGCATGAAAGTGGAGCTAAAGAAGCAAAGATATGTCATATTCAACATCAAATCTGTACCTGCTCAAAACGAACCATATAATCTTCCATAAATGGTTGGAAAGCTCTTGAAGTCTAGTTTCTGGAGAATTTTACGGTTCGTGATTCCGAGTTTCCTAGAGGAAGTTACGGCAATTTTAGTACCAATGGCGCAGTCTGGATGACAAAACAGTAAATACTCAGGAAAGACGGATCGATCATGCTCCCTAAAAGGATCGATCCTTTTATGCAGACAGACCCGACAGAGAGCATACTTTTTAGATGATCGCAGAAGGATCGATCCTCCTTTCACTCGAGAATATTGAGGAAATCGTCGAGGAGAAGGATCGATCTTTCTCCTATCGAAGGATCTATCCTACTATCCATCCTACTGAGAAGGATCGATTATGCTTCTATCAAAGGATCGATTTTCCTCGGGCGTAGTCAGAAATTGAAGATTTTGATATCAAAGGATCAATCTTACACCTATGGAAAGATCGATCTTACCTTCGCAGTGAAGAAAATTAACGACTCAGATCTAATCTGAGGATTGAGAGACTTTGGATTATAAATAAGACTCTTTCTAGGGTTTGATGAGGGAGGTCGGCCAGAGCTATTGGAGGAGTTTTGAAGGCCGAAAAGAGGGGAGAAGACCGAACGAAGATTTAGGATTTTTCTTTCTTATCTTTCTTACGAATATCTGGTTGTTTTGATGAACATGTTTTTATGACCATGAGTGGATAATCCCTTTGCTAAGGAACCGATGTAGCCCTAACTGAATCATTCTATGTTATTGAATTAATTTTTTAATCAATTTATATTTCTTGTTGCATTCATTATTATAATTGTGATCTTCATACTTTTACTTGGCTACTAGAAGTATTGTAGATTGTTTTGTGTAAGATTGGGCGAGGGTTCATTCCCTAATCTTGCAGGATCTATGAATGCATGAGTTTATGTCAAGGCCGGGTTCAAGCTAAGACAACTCTTGGTTCATAGTTGTTCATCAGATAATTAACACTTAGTTATGGGTTCATTAGCTAGGGTTAATTGAGGGTACTTGGTGAAGACCGCGATCAAACGGATCATCATACTAGAAGAACGAGCCCTTGGAATTAAATTAAGATTTTGTTGATTCAATGCATAGAATGAGGATGTTATGGTGAAATCGGAACCTTAGTATTTATCCATCATATTTCCATCGTTTTCTTATTTCGTTATTAGATCATCTATTTTCGATGCTTCATATTTCTTATTTTCCCTTCCTTATTTTCTTTCTTCTATGTTCTTTAGCGTTTCACTCTAACAATCTTTACGAATCTCTGTGGGTACGATACTCGTCTTGCTGCTATACTGATCACACCGATTCATATACTTGCGAGATATAAGATTTATTCATCATCTCTCATCCAACTTCTTTTACCCATTGGATAAGTAATTGTCGGTTATGGAAGACCTGCAAACAAAGAATAGGCATAAGAATAATGAATTATAAATTTAATAGTCTTTCAACTAGATACAATGTTTGGGCACCATACCTCGTCGGTTGTGAATTCCTTAATGAAGTTAAGTGTCAAATCATCTCCTACAGCGCTAGCACCAGTGGAAACATACTCATTGTTAGTCCTAGTATTGTTTTGATGATGCCAAATTGTGTATGATTATAAAACATTGTTTCAATATTAACATCCCTTAATTTGGAAAGCATTAAAATCATATTTAAGATGCTTTTGTACTCGCAGTCGATGCGGCGGTTGATGTACGGATCGACCGTGGAGTCTGACGGTTGATGCACGGATCAACCGACGAAGTTGTTCGTGGGAAATAGGCATGCGATCGATGTGACGGTCGATGAACCGATCGACCGTGGCCTATGTGACTTGTCTTGGAGAAGTGACGGCCGAACGAGTCAACGACTCTGAGAAGCGTTTCTCACAACAGAAGCTCACGGACGATGTGGTGAACGATACGACGGTCGACTGTGAAGCTTGAAGGTTGATACGACGGTCGATCCAAGTGCTACTTTGAGTGCGACGGATGATTTGGCAGATGATGTGACAGTCGACCGCCAGTAAGGAAATTAGCCGTTAAAGAGGCATTGCAGAAACAGAAAATAGTCGTTGGAAGGCTATTTGCGGCTATTTGGAGGGCTTTGGAACTCAGCTATAAAAGGGGAGATGCAACAAACTTGCACAAGACTTAGGGGGAGCTATGGGATCATTGGGAAATCTTTGTAACAAGTTTATTCTCTTTATTTGTGAGCTTAATCTTTGTAAAACTACTTCAAATTGTGAAGTAGACTTTGAAAGAGATATCCAATAGTGAGTTGGAGAGATTGTAGGGTTGCAAAGCACCCGTAAGCTTGGTGGATAGGTTGTCAAACACCCATAAGCTTGGTGGAAATCTTGTAAGAGGTCTTGCAAGCAGTGGAACCCCAAGGAGGATCCTTGGGTGAAGTAGACATAGGCAAGGTTGGCCGAATCACTATAAAATATGGTGCAATCTCTCTAGCTTATCTCTTGTCCTTCATTTACTTATTTATTTATCACTCTATTCATTTACAAGCATATGAGTTCTTAGACTCCTCCTACCTAGGTTTTCATTTTATCGATTATTATTTAAAGGTCCAATAGAACACCCCGCTTGGACTTTCACTCATGAGTGTTTCCCTGCAGTTAGCATGACAAACACGATGAAATTTAGGACTATAATGTAGTGATCAGTAGTATGTAGAAGAATATAATTCATAGATATCGATACTTTAAAAACAACAACATTGTATATTGAACGGTATTATGCTAACAATAAAGTATGTAACATATTGACAGTTTGGTATCGACACAAAGCTTCAAATCCTATATGAAGGCATCATAATCGGCATTATGCTACCGATAATAATGCCAGCATATCGGTGTCTTGGTACCGATACATTGAGCTACTCTATCAGTATTTTGGTAACGATACATAGCTTCAAATCCTATATGAAGACAGTAACAATCAGCATTATGCTACCGATACTAATGAAATAATATCGGTGTCATGGTACCGAAACATTGAGCTATCCTATCGGTTTGATATGCATGAAAATATAAAAATGACGAGCTTTCATCGGCCTGATTTGGCACATACCTTTTCTTCTGAAATTTCCTCGCCTTCTTCACTCCAGTATACATCTTCTCTATCCATTTCGATCCATACGCATTGGGATGCTAATGTAGGTTAGGGAGGGAGTTTGAGAGCTTGTGTGAAATGTGTTGGATAAACAGGGAAGAAGGCAAAGGTGAGGGAGATGGGGAAGAATAATGTGAGTTGAGGGGAGGTGATAGTGGAGAAGCGAGAAATGTTAGAAGGGTTAAAAACAATTATTTAGGTTGGAGAATGTGGTTTGGAGAAAGGGTTTAGGGTTTTAGGGTTTAGTGTTTAGGTTGGAGAAGGTCATGTAATGTATGGTTATGTGATGGAAAGTGTGAACATGGATTTAGGAGAGTCTAAAGGAGTATATATTTTTTATAACAATGAAAGGGCATTTTTGTTATTTGGATATAGGTTAAGTCATAGCTATGATTAGTTGGTCAACTATAACGGTCAAGGACAGAAACTCAGGGAAATGTAGGCTTTCTTGAAAATACGAATAAAGGTATCAAGATGCAAGTTTCAATAAGTGAGGTAGTTTTTTTTTATAAGATCACTAAAATAAATGTATTAGGATGCAAAAATCCGTGCATTTATTAGAATGTTTGAGTTAATTCAGCTTTTTTAAAAGGGGTTATTTAGATATACACCCCCCCCCCTCGAAAAAGTTTCATTTTACAAATATTCCCTGCAAAATCAAATTTACACCAGCGAAACCTGAAAATCTTGATTATTGTCATATAACCCCTTTAGTTATTAGTTAAAAGTGAAATATTCGGGGGTATAGTGAGAATCTAAAGTTGAGAATGTAAATGAAGGTGAACCTGAAAACTTATTTATAGCTAATGGTGATAAGGAACTCGGAAATCGACTTATAGAAAAAGAAAATCAATCGAAATCGAGAGAAATCGAAAGAGGAAGGTGGAGATAGCTCGCCGAAGAGGAAGGTGGACACGTTCCTGATTTCAAGGCCTAAGACCAACGGTCATCTGGGTTATCAGAGGAAGAAAGATGGTAGTTATAAGAAGTAAGGATAGTTAACTAATTTTAAAGTCCACCGTTAGCATCAAATGAATCCATCCAGCATATTCATTGAATATTCTATTTTTAAGTAACTAAAGAAGTTATATGACAAAAATCAATGTTTCCAGGGTTTATGGTGTAAATTTGATTTTTTTCAAAAGGATATATGTAAAATCAAACCTTTTCAAAGGATATACGTAAATAACCCTTTTTAAAAATCAAACGAGAGATAACATTAAGGCTCCGTTTGGTTGTGCGTTGTGTTTTTTATGACCGTGGTGAGGTGTGGTGTGTTTGTAAATTGTGGTGAGGTACGGTGCAGTAACGGCTTAAAAACTGTTTGGTATGACACGTTAATAACTGTGGAAGAAAAGTGTGTTCATATAATTTGTTGTTTGGATGTGCGTTTATTTTTAAATGTATAGTGCAAAATATTAGTTTATTATTTAGTTTCTGTGTTTGTTACGCCGCAGTCAAGGTGCGGCCAAATGGAAGCACCTATAAACTGCTTCGTCTCTGATACAGTTTTGACGTGGTCCCCACCAGTCTGCTATTATTCCCAAACGAGATTTTTGTGAACATGGCTGCGTTCGGTCAAAAAAAAAAGTATGTTTGGGCAGCAGGAACGCACGCCCAAATGGACCCTAATTATTGTTTCCGGGGTTGCACCACCACCAGATTCAAGCAGACCAAACACCCAAAGTGTTACAACAATCCCCTACTCTTTATTATATATTTGTATACGAGCCTTTATATTCTAAAAAGATTTTTCATTTTTGTATGAAGGGATTTTTGCATTCCGGTATCATGTAATTTCCCAAAAATGCACTTTGGTACCACTAGGTTTGGAATTTGTAATTTGATACTACCAAGTTATAATACCAGGGTAAAGTAATTAATTCAAGCACTCCAATGGCGTTATATGGACTGACGGTAAACAGGTCACGTGACACGCACGTGACTATCATGAGCCCATTTACATGCCGTTAGTGTTGCACCGGTTGATGTTGGAGCCGAGGCCGCACGCGCGGCGGAGGGTGGCGTAGGCGAGGTTGGTCTCCAGATGCTGCGCAAGGCTGGTCGGGGTGTCGGTGATGAAGAAGGTGGAGAGGACGATGATGGCGGCGGGGACGGCGGCGAGGCCGAGGGAGAGCCGCCAGCCCTAGGTGGTGATGCGGGAGCTCGAGGGAGAGGCGCCAGCCCCAGGCGGAGATGTAGGAGGCCGAGGGAGAGGCGCTAGGCCCAGGCTGCTCGAGGCTTGGGCCGGACAGGGGCGGATCTGGTGGAGAGCGAGCAGATCGGCGGGGCGACGCTCTGTTTTGGCGTTGGAGGAGCTCGATGTCAGGTGATGAGTGCATGAAGTGCACTCTGAACAGTCTTATAACCATATCAATTGCTAGATTATTATCCTTAATCAACATCTTTATTACTATTTTTACATCTATATGTTGCTTCACGTGGTTATTTGGAAAATACAGGAAATTGGGGTTAAAAGAAGCTGAAAAGAGTATATGGATCAACTTCAAAATTTAATCTGTACCTGTTCATGAAGAACCAGATGATGTGCCATATATGGTTGGAAAACTCTTGAAGTCTAGATTCTGGAGAATTTTACGGTTCATGATTCCGAGTTTCCTAGAGGAAGTTACGGCAATTTCTGTACCGATGGCGCAGTTTGGATGGCAGAACAGTAAATATGCTGGAAAGTTGGATCGATCCGACACCCCAAGTTGGATCGATCCAACTATGCAGAGTCGTGACAGAACATGTATTTTTTGGCTGAACATGGTCCGATCGATCCATCCATCCATCCATCTTAAGGGGTCCGATCGATCTGGCACCTATAGTTGGATCGATCGGACTCAAAAATAGCCAGAGAAGGTGGATTTTTACGCATCCGATCGATCCAGCGCTCATAGTTTGATCGATCGGACTCGGGCGTAAATAGAAGTTGAAGATTTTAATGAGACCGATCGATCCAACATCCCGAGGAGGATCGATCGGACGTTTCCAGTGAATTAAATCAACGGTTTAGATCAAATCCGTTGATGGAGAGACTTTGGGGCTATAAATAGGACTCTTTCTAGGGTTTGAGGGGGACTTCTTGGACGTTTTTGGAGGCTCTTTCTGGACGTTTCCTAAGGGAAGAAGATGAAGGAATCTCCATCCATGGCCGAGTAATCCGCGGGCATGGCGGACGGATGATTTAGCAAGGATTAGGGTTTCTTCTCCAACAATGGTTCATAGTTTTTAATCTTCATTGTTAAACTCTTTTCTATGTATTGGATCTTCAAACATTATTTTCAGATTATTGATTTCTATGTGGATGATTAATATTATGAATCCAGTCATGCTTCTTTCATGATCTTATAATCCAATAGTTATCTCTTTTGATTCTCCTACCGAGTCTCATGAGACCTTTGCTATGCATTGCCCGTAGTGACAGATGGTATTGTGTATTCTTAGGGATCTGGTAAGACAAGGTTGGGGCTCTATCCCGTGAAATCTTTGCTATGCATTGCCGATTGTGAGAGTTGGTATTGTGTATTCTTAGAGATCCGGTTAGATAGAGTTAGGGCTTTGTCCCGATGAACTTTTGCTGCGCGTTGCCTGTAGTGACAGCTGGTATCGTGTATTCTTAGGTTTGGTTGGATGAAGTTAGAACTATAAAAAGGAAGAATCAATCATAGAAAGAGACATTTATATTTTATCAGATTCATAATTCTATATCTTCCGGTTAAGGTGATTGGGATGTGAATCCCTTAACTGAGTTTCATATGAACCATTGAGAAGAGAAGAACCTAAATCCAAGTGAAGTGATTCCTAAAGCCTAGCCTTATCAAAAGCCTGATATCTTTAGTTAATCCTACATTATCATTAATCCTTTGATCTAATTTAGTTTAGTTAGCTTTCTTCATTGTTTTCAATATATTGTTATCTGTGTTTCTGGATCTTTCCTGCTTGTCTCTCTGTGGGATTCGACCTCTCTTATGTTGTACTGCACTGCGACCGCTGTGCGTGACACATTTAAGCGACATCATCAGGCTTGTGGAGGAGTCCTCGACGGAGTGGGCGAGAGGAAACGATGTTACGCCATGCTAGACTTCGAGCGGCGTGCTCATGGTGGATCGCTAATGGCAGCAGTGCTTGGTGATGAGCCCATGAGGCTACGGTCGCGGAGTGGCGAAGGGATCTGGCGGAGAAAGTTCCACGTGGCCCGAAGGGGACTTCCTGGAGCCAGGAGCAACCTTGGATGATGTTACGAGGATCTTCAGCGGAGGTCAAGCGCCGGAGAAGGAGATGGAGAACCAGCGGCGAGTTGGACCTTGCCTTGTCGGAGATGAAGGATAGGTTGTGTTTGGGCAGCCCCTGTCGGCAGAGATGGAGGAGCTTGACGACGGAGACGGTGCTGGCGCTCGGCACGAGGGCGAATCTGGTGAAGGGTGGCATCAGGGCAGCGGAGATTGAGGAGATCGACCTCAGGCTTGGTACGAGGTGCATTCGATGACCGGCAGCATCAAGCGGGCGAAGATCAACGTCGGGCTTGGCATGGGGCGGATCCAACGACGGGCAGCGTCACAACGGCGAAGATGGAGGAGCTCGACATCGGACTTGGCACTGGGGCGGCTCCGACGTGGTAAGGCATTAGGCTTGGTGTCCGGCACGCCGAGAGAAGTAGAGGAGGAGAGAAGAAAAGAGAGGAAGAGGGAGAAGGAGACGGGGTGGCGGCGGCTTGGGAGAGAGGTGGGAAACGGGTGCAAAACCCGCGAAACGGGTGTAAAACCGCTCACGTGTGCGCACGTGAGCGGTTTTCCATCAAATTATAGCAACGGAGTCGGGGGTCGGAACTAAATTTCACTTAGTTTATAATTGGTGGTATCAAATTGCAAATTTCAAACCTGGTGATACCAAATTGTATTTCTAAGGAAGTACATGATACTTGTATTTAAAAATCCCTTATAGGCAAAATGGAACTAGTCCGGAATCCAAATTTGCAAATCCGCTTTAAGTAGAGGGGTTAGTCAAAGCGCCTTTGTACCGGACTAGTTTCAATATGGACGGAAATCTAATTCCATAAAAAAATATAATTATTTGGACCAGGTTATTTAAAGCGGATTTCTCCAATTTGCAAATTTGTATTTTTCACAGCAGCAGCATCAACTCGCCCACTGCAGTCAGGAAACCTTATGCTATCTCGCGGGGTATCACAACACAGCCAAATTTTGAATCCAAATGCCGCTCAATAGTCTCACACTCCGATCGCCATCTCTGAGCTCTTTCTCTATGTCCACCCTTTCCTTCTCCTCCGAACCCTCCTTGATATCACTATAAAGCCCACTTCTTTCTCTCCAAAATCCCTAGAAATGGCCTCTCGCTACTCCTCCGCCTCCTCCCCCTCCCCCTCTCCCTCCGCGACACGCCGCCACTACTCCGCCCCCATGGCCGCCACCGCCGCCGGCAACCCTTCCCGAGCCATTGCCACCAAGACCACCGGCCACAATAACCTCGGGTCCATGGTGAAGAAGTTCATAGAGAAGCGCTCCTCCGGATCCAAAAAGGAATCCAAGGCCCTCGCTATCCCTGTCGACCCCATCGCCGGCGATCTCAAGAGAGCCGGGGCTGCCAAGGTGCCCAACCTCTCATCCCTGCACCGTAAGCTGTTCCACAAGGCCGGGTCCAGCGATCGTACAGCCGCAAAGGCGCTGCCCGCGCCGAAGGAGAGGCCCAGCACGCGCACACTGGCGATGGTGCTGCGAAGCGAGAGGGAGCTGATGGATCGCAACAGGGAGTGCGAGGCCGAGATCTCAGAGCTGAGGATCCTGATAGAGGAGAGAAATCGAGAGGTTAGCACTAACTTCTTCAGGATGTTGTTCTTGTTCTTGATTTTTTTTTCTTTTTTTTTTTAAAACTTTTTGGTGTATTATGCTTGTAATAGGTGGAGAAGCTGAAGGATTTGTGTTTGGAGCAAAGAGAAGAGATTAAGGCACTGAAGAACCCCATACTCTTCCCAGATGTTTGGAATTCGCAGCTGAAGGATTTGTGTTTGGAGCAAAGAGAGGAGATTAAGGCACTGAAGGACGCCATACTCTTCCCAGATGTTTGGAATTCGCAGCTAAAGGTGTTAGTGGAGAAACAAAGTTTGGAGCTGAAGCAAGCGAGGCAAGTCATTCCCACACTCGAGAAGCAGGTGTCCTCACTGACCGGGCAGTTAAAGAGTCTTGCAGAGGACCTTGCTGAGGTATTGTATCATTTTTAGGCCAATTTTCTTAGATCTTGTTATGAAATGATTCTTAGAACTGTAACCCCACTGACTATCTAGGCTATCCATTTGTGTCTAATGTACGATTCAAGGACCACTTGTCTGGCTATTTGATGTAGTCATCAGAATTACCATTGACTCTCGCAGTTGATGTGCTAATCTCCATTTTGATTTCCTTTTAGTTAGGGATGTCATGGGTATCTTTCTTCTTAGGCTCCTTATACTCCAGTATTTTACAGAACCCTATTTTATCACATTAATGACTTCTAACAGTAACATATTGGGGATATCAATGCGAAGTTGGGAATGCTGATACAAAGTTTGATCGAAGAAACTTGATTGAAATTACATGGTATCTTGCTAGGAAATTTTTTGCGATTAATGCTGTCGAAGTCTTTATTAAACTTGCCAGCATATATGAATATGAATAACTATGAATAACTTGCTTGCCCTATTTACAGTGCTTGGTCCCTTCTCCAATAAGCTTCAACTGCTGGCATTACAAGCTTTTCTAAACAGTTCCTCTCTTTTTCAAGTTATGCCTTTTTGGTTGTTTGATACAAGAAGAAATTAGGTAATTTCAGCATAAAACAAATTTCAGTCTCTAATGTCTTATACCTGGTCATGTCTAGTTCACATTCAGTCTTTCTAAAAGATACAAAGTAGAAGAATATAGCTGGCCATGGAAACTTAATTTTGCTCCTGGCATTTACATTTCTTTCTTAATAGAAAATGAGCCTTTCCTTGTATTACATTGATCCTCTTGGTACTCTTTAAATCCAGATGGTTCGTCCTCGTTCCCAATCCGGCATTTTTGGTTTTTATGTTAATGACTATGTTGTCCTGTCATGTAGTGTAGAATATCATGTAGCATTTATGCTCTTTTCAGATGTTTCCATTGAGGGTAAAAGGCATGCATCAGACAAGTATATTTCATTATGTGATTTACCCATGTCTTCTTTTTCCGGATAAGTCACCATTGTTGTCTCTTTTGGCTTATCTTAAGTTCCTCTAAAATTGTCTTTGTTGTTGCAGTGTTTCCAATCAGAATCTCTAGAGAGCATGTGTGCAGTAATTTTTGGCTCATTTAAGTTTTCAAGTATATGCATTATAATATTTATTGCTCAGTTTTCTCCATAATCAGATGAATGTCTTGTCATTTCATCTTCCTGCGTTGTAAATTGTGTTCTAAAATTGCCAATAGTTTGATGCATTCTCCATTTCTCCCTTAGAAACTTGAAGTTGTTTTTCTGGTAAGCATATGAAGAAAGCAGCATGATCACTTTGAGTATGTTGGGACATGCAGATGCAGTTTGTTCACATATAGAGTTTGTAATGCAAGTTTGGTGTTCAGTAACATCTTACTTAATGATTAGGTGAAGGAAAAAAATCATTCCACAATGAGCTTTAATGGACATCCCAGCTCTCCAAAAACACCAATACTATTTCAGGAAGCTGCTAATTCTATGGTAAGAGTTGCTTATTTTACTAATTTCCATCACCTGGCTGACTACTTGAGAGTAAAGCAGCATTTGCATCCTAAATGGAATCTTCTATTTTTAAGCAAATATAGTCCCCCTATTAAGCAGCTGCTTCACGCTTTATATTTTCTTCTCTTTTCCGCGGTTGGCTCTACAGGATATTGTGCCTTTTCTGTTTTTGTGGTTGACTCTACAGTACATTATGACAGGAATACAGCTCTGGAGATCCATGGATTACAGGACCAGGTAGCTCAGATGACTTGTTTCTTAAGGATGTGAATCCTTGTTTAACACCATGCTTCTCAAAGGCAAAATCCAAGGTACATACCCACTTTTGGAGTTCATGTTCATTTTAAGTTATTAACCCGTTGCTGCAAGATGCTTAGTAAACCAATGTTGTTAAGTTTGAAGCTTTAATCCTATTCTATTTACAACGGAGTATGCTGGTTTTTTTCGTTAACGATACCTTGATTTGATTTATAATTTCCAAATTTTTAATGTATTCTAACTTGTGATTCAATATTCTTAGGGCGAGATGTTAGGTTATGATTCAACAAACGACCATGATTCATTTCAAGAGAACATTGGCTTAAGCCCAGATATGTCTTTTCATACTTCTGGTGGAAAATTATCAAAGAGCTCCGATCATCGACTCAGGCCTAGATCGGATAGTGCTGCTCAGAAGGTTCATAAATCAGATGAAAACAAGTGGTCTGCTGGCAAGCCAAGACTTAAGAAACTTTTCTGAATTTGCAGTCTGTAAGCTCGGAAAATACTGGGGATCATAACTTATGGTTCTCGTGCATCACCCAAAAAAAAAAATTACTGCATCAGCAAATGTCCAATACATGTGGCATTTTATGTTCATAACCTACATTAAGCAAATCAGTACTTCTATCAGGTGTAGTTTACAAAGATCAATGAGATGGAACTAGCTGTTTTTGCAAGTTGTTTTTGTCAATAACAGAGATCTTCAGGGAGAGAAAATGTATAGACGCAAAGGATGTGGCTGACTTCTAGTAGTTCAACACAATAACCTCTCCGTAAGAGAAAAGGGGTGGTTAGCCTTTCTCTCTTAACCATGGCATCCGTGACTTTCTCTGGTTCTTGGCATCCTGTGAGCTCTCAAATTTGGGTTTTGTTAGCCCAAGCTTCACTTGGTCCAACAAAAGGCGCGATGGAGCAAGGATTCTAGAACGACTCGATAGAGGTGTTGCGAATGAAGCCTAGCGAAGATCCTTCCCTAGGGCATCAATCCGGCACCTACCTAGGTACTCCTTTGACCACAACTCACTTCTTTCTCTTGAACCAGTCACCTGTCCACTAGGACCGTCGCCGTTCAGACTAGAGGGTTTCTGGCTGCGGGACAAAGAGTTTGAATCCCTAGTTAAGTGTGTGTGGTCTAGAACACATCGTGGCAACAAGTAGTATCAAGTAGCCTCCAAATTGAAGGAACTCCTTCGACCATAACCTACTCATTTCTCTTGAACCAGTCACCTGCACACTAGGACCGTCGCCGTTCGGACTCGAGGGCTTATGGCTGCGGGACAAAGAGTTTGAATCCCTAGTCAAGCGTGTGTGGTCCATAACACATCGATGCAACTAGTATTATCAAGTAGCCTCCAAATTGAAGGAACTCAAGGAGACTCTGAAATCTTGGAATAAGAAAGACGAAGTCAACATCTTCAACACGGGATTGATGACTGAAAACCTACTTGCTATTCTCTACGAAAAAGAGGAACCAGGAATCTTGACAGAGGAGGAAGAAGTAGAGCTACATTGCATCTAAAACCGGCACATGGCTACCTTACTTCAGCAAGAAGAATTTGTTAGCAGAAAGCTTCGTCGGACCTGGGTTAAAGCTGGCGACCGCAACACCTCTTTCTTCCACAATCTCGCCAAGCACCTTAAACACAGATCCAAGGTTGCTGAACTTGTTGACAGCAATGGCCGCCTCCTCACCTCACAAAGAGATATCGCCCTGGCCATGGTCAACCACTACTCCCTCCTATGGACTGAACAGGGCGGCCACCACAACAACACTAGACTCCCTAATCTCCCCTATTTGGATGACAACCAACGTGGTGTGCTCGAATCAGATGTTACAAAAAATGAAATCATTGCTGTCATAAAAAGACATGGGATTCGATAAATGTCCAGGGCTGATGGACTCCCCATTGAATTTTTCCGGAAGTTCAAGAGTACCCAGTGGGTCGACTTCATCTATCTCATCCAAGGTTTCTTCCAAACCGCAAGACTCTCCCCTCCCACACACACTAGAATGAAACCCTCATCTCGCTCATCCCAAAGGTCGCCAACCCGAAACATATCAAAGATCATCAACCAATCAACCTTTGCAATGTAAGGTACAAAATCATCTCCACTATAATCGCCAACCGTCTTCGTAGCATCATTGGCGATCTTGTCGGCCCATAGCAATCAGCTTTTGTTCCTCAATGAAGCATTTTCGACAATGTGTCCGCTGCCCAAGAGCTCCTCCACTTCCTCCATCGAGCACCAAAGTCCAGAGCACTCATGGCAGTAAAGGTCGATCTCCAGTCAGCCCCATCTCACAATATTTGTTCTTATTGGTACAGGAAGTATTTTCAAGACTCCTCAAAATGAAGCTCAAAGGAGTCAAGTTCTATGGTGATAGCGCCGTCTACTGACACCTCCTCTTTGCATATGACTGCATATTGGTGACTAAAGGCTCGGCGGAAGAAGCACAAAAGATCACGGCAACCCTTGAATATTTCTTTTTGCTATCTCGCCTAAATCAACCAGTCCAAGTCCTATGTGCGTTTCTCCCTGAGCGTCAACGCAACTAGGCATCTACGCATATGCCGAGCACTGCACGTCACTGGGGGTTTTGAAGTATCTTGGCGTGCCAATCGACGAAGGTTGTCTCAGGAGAGAAGCATATAACGATTTACTTGAAACCTTCCAAAAAAGACTGAGCAATTGGTCTTCACTTAAGCCGGTAGGGGCAGAGCGCGTCACGCTCATCAAATCCGTGCAACAAGCGACCCCAACACATCTACTGCTAGCCACCCATGTACGCAAGTATTAGGGGTGGCAATTTGGGTTCGCGGGTCGGGTTTGGGTTGGGTCGGGTAATGACCCGTTTAACAAAGGCCAAACCCGAACCTGACCCGTTTAATAAACGGATCAGGTTTATCAACCAGAACCCGACCCATTTATAAACGGGTCAACCCAACCCGACCCGTCTAACTCATTTATTAAACATGTTAGACGGGTCGGGTCGGGTTGACCCACCACAATACATGAGAGGAGGGAGAAGAGGATGCAGCCCTCAGCGGCCGAATCTGGCCGGAGATGGGGGGTAGTTGGGATGGCGGTGGGGCTCGCGGTTGTGGTTGGTGAGGCTCGTCGGCGCTGAGGTGACCTCGGGGAGGTCGAGGACGATGACGGGAAGGAGTGGGAGCTCTCACCACCCAGATCTGGCACCTCCGGCCGGCCTCCTTGCATGACTCCTCCCAAGACCCCGGCCGTCGCTGACATGGGGAGATCGTGACAAGGGGAGATGAGACCGCGAGGGGAGATCACAACAGAGGGGGAGATGAGATCGCAACAAGGGGATATGAGATTGGGAGGGGAGATCGCGACAGGGGGGGAGATGAGATCGGAGGGGATCACGACTGGGGGGATGAGATCGGAGGGGAGATCGCGACAGGGGGGGTGAGATCGGAGGGGAGATTACGACAGGGGGGCAATGAGATCGCGACCAGAGGGCATGGTGCGGCAGGAGTAGGCGGCGGTGTCGAGCCACGAGGGGCTGGAGGAGGTTGTAGCACATGCTTTGTGCTCACTCCTACCCGGGCGGCGTTTGCAGGTGCAGGTACCAGCTCTCCTGCGGTGGGCCCCAGTTGCTCGTCCTGCGGTGGCGCGTCGACGTCAGGGCATGTTTGAGGGCCAGGATGGTTTCCGTTGTGCGTTTCAGGAGACTACTGATGATGTAACTTCTTTTTGAGTTTTATACATCTTTTGTACTTGAGGACTGGTTTATGTAAATTTAGTGTAACTCTGTTTTATGTACAGTTTTGTAATAACAGGAGTTGTTAGATTTACTTCTGTCCTCAGACTATTTGTTGTAACCGTTTTCGCCAGTTGCTGATAGTAGATGTAGATTTTTTCCCCTCGTGTCCCGGTCCGGGTGGGTCTTCCGGGCCGGGGCGCAACAACGACGGTGTCGTTCACGCATGTGGTGGTGAGGTTGGCGCTGCTGTAGAGGGGGTTGAGGCCGAAGGGCCACCGGAGGATGGAGCCGACGACGAATGGATTCGGAGCGCGAGGAGTTGAGATCGTGAGGGGGAGATCGTGACATCGGGGGGCTGAGGCATGAGAGCTTGAGAGTTGAGATCGTGAGGGGGAGAGAAAGGGTTACGCTGAGGCGCGGAGCTTAAATTAGACGGGTTGATGGGTTGACCCGTCTAACCCGCGGGTCAACCCGACCCGACCCATTTATTATGACCCGAACCCGATTATACCCAACCCAAACCCGTTTATTTCGGGTCGGGTTCGCGGGTCACGACCCGGATTGCCACCCCTACCAAGTATGTTGTAAATGACCTTGACTTCATTTGCATGACCTTTATGTGGAAAAGAAAGAAAACTGGGCGGGTAGCATGAGAGGTTGTTTGCTCACCTTTAGAAGCCAGAGGACTCGGATTGTGACGTCTTGACATTTGGCAAGACTTACTTCGCGTCAGACGTGCATCCAATCTCATTCTCACTCCAGAATCCATGTGGGCCAAAATCACAAGATCCAAGTACCGATGGGAAGGCAACCTCCCTCCCGAAAACGCCCCAAGATGTTGTTCCAATCATTGGCGTCGCATCTGCCATGCAGCAAGGAAGCTTCGAGAAGGTTTGACCTTGTGAGACCCGGGATACATTTGTATCGGTGTTCGCCTGGAGGGCATGTGGCCGAGCCAGGTAACTGGGTAAGCAAGCCCATGTAGATTGTAAGTATATTAGTAACCCTTATAAGACAACGCGTTTTAAAGCCGTGATGACAGTGATCCGTCAGAAAACTCCAAGGTTAACTATGCTTGCCTTGGAGTGATCCCAGGATGGGTGACCCTTTCTATCGTGAGGCAAAAACGAACAATATTGTGTCGGGTGGGGCCCTCGGCTGGGCCCTGGGCGCCCCGGACAGCGGGGGTCGTTACAGATGGTATCAGAGAAGGTTGTAGGTTTCCTGGGCCTCAAGGGGGTTGGGTTGTGAGACTCGGGGTATCTGGGTATCGGTGTTCGCCTGGAGGGCATGTGGCCGAGCCAGGTAACCGGGTAAGCAACTCAACGTACATAATAAATATAATAGTAACCCTTATAAGACACAACACGTTTTAAAGCCATGACTACCCACGTAGGTAATAAGTATATTAGTAACCCTTATAAGACATAACGCGTTTTAAAGCCCTGATGGCAGTGATCCGTCAGAAAACTCTAAGGTTAAGCATGCTTGCCTTGAAGCGATCCCGGGATGGGTGACCTATTGGGAAGTTTTCTCATATTTTTACGGTGAGCCAAAAGCGGACAATATTGTGTTGGGTGGGGCCCTCGGGTGGATCCTGAACGGAGCCCACATGCCCTGGGTTATCCATCTCTCCTTCCCTGTTATCGTGCGACATCCCCACCGACCTCCGAGTAGCTGATCTGTTGAACGAGTCCGGAGCATGGTGAGAGGAACTAATGCGCACATACTTCCACCCGGAGCTAGTAATTGCCATTCAAAGCATTCAGATCCAAGGAGGGACTGGTGACAAACCAGTCTGGCCATTCGCAGCAAATGGCATGATCTCCACGACTTTCATCCACCTCTAGCTTGCCAACAACCTTAGTCCAATGTGGATGGCGAGGAATGAAGTGTGGGATGGTTGAACCTCTTGAAAGCACCTGTCAGCCCGCACGTCAAATTCTTCCTATGGCGCTTCTTCCACAAAAAGATATCTACCTCCGAATTCATGTTCTCCGTTGGTTGCGCAACAAACCCTTTATGTGTTCGATGCAAAGCCGATGTTGAATCATTGAACCATCTCGTCTTCACATGCCAACACTCCATGGATGTCTTAGCCATCATCTTCCGTAGCTACCAACAACCTTCTTTCATTGACGAGTGCTGGAACATCATCTCCTCTTCTCCAAGATCAGTTTATGCGGAGAAGAAAACCTGGCTCGAATACACTCTTTAGTGGCTTTGGGAGAATAGAAACAAAACTTTGTATGCGGATCAGGCTCTCCTTGCGGACAAGCTTGCAAGACTCATATCCAGGTAAGTCAATGAATACTCTATATCATACATCCCCTCCAAGATCTCTCCTCTTCGTGGCATCTCAGACCCCTCCTCTGTTCTCCGTACGGACGCCGCCATCCGTGGAGGAGCCGCTGGACTCGCGGCCCTTATGGTTGCCAGCCGACTTGGTGTTGGACAACAAGAGTTACCGTGTAATCACGCCATTTGGAGATGAATAGTATAGGTTTCCCCTCACGTCTCGGCTCGGATGGGTTTTCTGAGTCGGGGTGTGACATACCGTCACCTCCGTTGTTGAAGCAGAACTACTTACCATGAAAGTTGGGCTATCCGAAGCTAAGTGTAGGGGTTACACGCCATGATCCTTGACTCAGATTCCCTCCTCGGTATCGGTTATGCATCTAGAAGAATGGCCTGGCCATGATAACTAATAAATATCTTGTCACCTCTTTGGGGATTGGCTTCCTAGTTCAAGGGTTTTTTTGTACATATTCCACGTGAGTTCAACTCACAAGCGAACATTTTAGCAGGCTCAATCTAGGCGAATCCTTGGGTCCCTCAAATCTCAGTGATCCGCCTAGCTTGCCCTGCCGACTATTCTCTCATGTAGCTTTAGCACTCTCTTTCCCTCTGATTATTTTGTACTCTTTTCTTTCCCTTTCGGTTACCCAGCCCTCTGGCTAAAAAATAAAATAAAAAGACTTCTAATTGTTCTTTTCTGCATTGACTAAGGGTATGCTTGGTTGGCATCACCCTGATTCATGATCATGTGTTTGGTTTACCATGCATCAACTAATGCATGCATCATGCAATGTATTTTTTAGGCCAAATCGTGTATTGTATGAAACGACCAAATTGGCAGTTTCATGCAATGCACCCATCTGCGGTGCATCTCCTATACATCCCGTGAATATATTAAAATATATTCAATAAAGTTATGTGACAATTAAAATTATGTGAACATTATTTTAATCTCAATAAAGCTATTATATTATTTTAATGTCAATAATATGTATATATATTATTCATATAATGTTCACATAATGATGCAACAATGTTAAATTTTAATATATATACATTAAAATTTTAATATGTATTATATGAATATTATATATATAACATTATATGAATATTATATATAATATCTTAATATATATATTAAAATTTAACTTTATTGCTTCATTATGTGAACATTATATGAATAATATATATTATTGAGATTAAAATAATATAATGACTTTATTGAGATTAAAATAATGTTCACATAATTTTAATGTTTACATAACTTTATTAAATATATTTTAATATATATAATATATTATTTATATAAAGTTCACATAATGATGAAATAAAGTTAAATTTTAATATATATATATATTAAAATATTATATATATTATTCATATAATGTTGTGAACATTATATATATATGGCTGAGTCAAAAGACAACCAAACAAATGCATCTCCTGTCCGATGCATGCATCCTACGATCCCATGCATCAAACGATTCCACCAACCAAACACCCCCTAATATTCATGATAAAGCATCCGGACATCAAATGTAGCTCTTGCTTTATCCTTTATAATCAAAAGACATGCTTCTCGTTGTAGTTTTTCATTATTGATAATGCTTGTACACATCATTTATCTTTTCAAGTTTCGCAAGTTGTTTTTGCCAATAACAGAGATCTGAGGCGAGAGAAAATGTATGGATGCAAGGGATGTGCCTGACTTCACATACAGGAATATTTCCTGGGTTGTAGTAATGTACGAATGGAAAGACCAGTTGCTGGATACGAGTCTAAGAAACATCAAGGTATGTGCTATTTAAACCAACTTCTTTAATGATAGTTCTAAACTTCTAATTTTAGTCTCACTACGCCGTTAAACTAAAATGTTTGTGGGACTGAGAATTAGATTGAGATTACCGAGTGTTCTTCGAATCCATTCCGTATGTATTTACGTTCTATCACGTATAATACAATCTTTTGTCAAACTACATTTTTTTTATTATTAGTTAAGCCCGAGGGTTGGGATTACAACCAAAAACTGGTTTATCGGCGAAACAAAGTCAGCAAACCCAAGGAACATGAACAAACATAGCAACAACCTGGAAACCCAACAATTCAAAACCCCTAAACAGAGTAGAACATGGGAAACTCAAACACTAGCAGGGCGACTGGTCCAAGCTGAGGATGCCGGACAATCAGCCGCCATATTTAGCTCACGTGGTATATGAACGAACCGGATTGATTGGAAAGTCGATGCCAATCATCAAATAGAAAGAAGCATAGGGGAGAGATCACGAGGCCAATCCAGTCTACTAGATGCATAACCCACTCTTAATAGTGAATCTGATTCGATTACGATCTGTAGCACTCCATGTCTACATGCTTTCCTCAACCCACCGTCCATGGCCTATAATTCAGCTTCAACAACTGAGAGAACCCGACTACATCCTCTCCAGAAATATGTAGCAGAGAAACCATTAGGGAAAAAAACAGCTCCTAAACCCATGATCCCAAACCTCATCGCTGCATCAGATCGTAGGATTGGGGTCGCGGTTGGTTGAGTAGTACGAAGACGGGAAGGAATGGAATAGAATAAAGAGAATTCATGAACTTGACGAAGGATGAGACGAATCAACTTATCTACAGGAAGACGTCGGTTTTCAAAGATAGACGTGTTCCTTTCCTTCCAAATCCACCACAGGGTGTACCCGAGAACAGATTTGCATTCATCAAGGCCGGAAACGCGCCGACGCAGATAAGACTCTCCAACAATCATCGACAGAGGCCGGATCCCTCCATCCTTGGCACACCATTGCCACACCTCCAGAACATAAGGGTAACTGAAAAAAAGATGGTGGACAGATTTCGGCTCCAAACTACAGAGAGAGCAAAGGGGATTTGAAATACTACCCCAACGCCACAACGTTTCAGAAGTGATGATATTTCCATGGAAGAGACGCCAAAGAAAGAGCTTGATGTGGGGACCAATCGGCGCCTTCCAACAGTTGAGCCAAGCCACACTATCAGCCTCCCCTTCCCAGCAACCATGAGTTGTATCTAACCATTGGTAAATCGCCTTAGCGGTTATTATCCCATTCCCAGAAAAGCACCACAGAGCCCTATCACAGGCAGAGTCTCGATCTAGCCTCACCTCCCTCACAGCTTCAGCCAAAGCCGAATGAAAATAAAAGTTGAATAAGATCCTCCCTCCAACCCCCGAAGTTATCGAGAAGATCATAAACCAAGAGATACGGTGGCAGTAGAGACGAGAACATAGCAAGGGAGGAGGCTAAGGGAAAATCTGAACATCAACGGTCCAAGAGAACACTAACATGATTATTTGATCCAGGCACCCATCGCAGACCCCTTCGCAGAGTCCGCGCCGCACGATAGATTCTACGCCAGTGGGAATTTTTTGCCATATGATACCCCTAAGGTTTCGTTTTGGCAATCTGATACCCATGTGATGTTTTTTTGCAATCTCATACCCACCGGCCAGTAAAGTTCCAGTTTTACCCTCGCCTGCCAAAGCATTAAATGCGTACGGCGGTGTCAGCCCATGAGAAGACTTTCGAGCATTAAATGCGTGTTTGT